>BOPN01000433.1:292500-295000 GCA_017312705.2 Penaeus japonicus | reverse complement strand
GGGAAGGAGGGATATATATATATATATATATATATATATATATATATATATATATATATATATATATATATATATATATATATATATATTGCAAAATGCAAGCGGCAGTTGCCCCACCCCCTGCCGCATAATATGGGATGCCTTCGCTCTTGAACTTTAGTAGTAAGTTTTGGTTATTTGTTTATCTTCGGGATCGGAATGTGCATATTGATTGCGTTTACTTGCATGTTGATGAACTGAAATAGCCATAATGGAAACTGGTTATTGCTTCCTTTCTCAATGTGGCTGTGTTTCATTACATCTGTGTTTGTTAATTTTGATTGAATATATATATATATATATATATATATATATATATATATATATATATATATATATATATATATATATATATCAATACTGTCAATGGAGTTATTACTATGATCGCAACAGTCAGATGAGAAGAAAAGAAAGGAGAAATATCTCAAATCATGCGAGATGAGAGAGAAAGGCTCACAGAAGCAATGGGCGGGTGGTGGAAGGAGGGGGAGGGGGGATGGATATGTGATTAATTAATTTATCGCTGTCCAGGTTCCGCAGGCGCTGGGGGCTCTAGGTCATCCCGGAGACCTCACTCGGGAGGCTGGCTTTTATCGCTTCCGGAATGGAGGTCGCCTGAATATAAACGGCTGATGGACGATACGTTTCCCTTACCGCAGGCAGTTAGGTTGGCTGCGGCTCTACGCCTCTGCCATGCATTTGCAGCGTACGCTTTACCCTAGTTCTTCGCAGAATACCTGTATCGAAATAATAAATACTGAATTTTTGAAATTTAGTTTTCATTTCTAGTATTTACATTTCTCAAAATAAGCCTTCCGCAGTCGCAGTTGCACGAGCTATCATCCTCGAGAATAAAAGAAGCTGAGCCCCCCCCCAAAAAAAAAAATAAAAAAAAATCCAAAACCGGCACCCGTATGGAATATATTCATTCCAGAACGCGCTGTGTTACACAAAGCTTAAGAAAATAGATTGGATGCACAAGCATGCAATATGAGTGTGGACTGAATATAATTTATCGGTCGACGAGAAGGGTAACCTAGAATGGCCCAAAGCCTGGCCCACAATTACACCTATATTGAGCCATAGCAAGACAACTACAATGACCCACGTACTCCCCCTGCCTCTTCTCTCTGTCTCTCTCTCTTTCCCTCTTTCTCTTTCTCTCCTATTCTTGTTATGACTGTTATTGTTATACTGTTTTATTGTTTTTGTATCAACTATATTCTTATCATTACGATGGTAATGACATTGTTAGGACTTGTCGGTATTACGGATAGCATTTCATGATGAAACGAGAATATTAATCTGTATCCCATAGAACAACTTCAGATGGGTGCCATTTGGCCACGTGGCTCGATGGTCTGGGTCCAATCGGTCTCCAGAGTGCCACGAATATGCCACTGATGAAGATGGGGGTGAGTGCGGTCGGAACCGAGGCTGATGTTCTTAAGATTAGTTCACTATATTTCTCTGGTGGTTTATTTGTGTGTTCGCTGTATGCTAGTTGTCTCTTTCTCTCTCTCTCTCTCTCTCTGTCTCTCTCTCTCTCTATCTCTCTCTCTCCTTTTTCATTTTTCTCACATTCCTCCCCTGTCTCTCCCTCTCTCATCCTTTTCCGCCCCAATTAGCCTCCCTCCTCCCTTCCCCCTTCCCCCTTCCCTCTACTTCTCTTCCCTCCCTCCCTCCCTCCCTCCCTCCCCCTCTTCCTTCTCCCTCCCCCTCCCTTGTCCCTCCCTCCCTCTCTCCCCCCTCCTTCTCCCTCCTTCCCTCCCTCCGCCTTCCCTTTCCCTCCCTCCCCCACCGCCATCGTGCTCTCGCGGCCACTCAGGGAGATTAGCCGCGACCTGGCTTGATGGCTCCGAATGTATACGTGTGTCTGTATATTTATGGAGCGCTGTGACGAATGTTCCCACGTGGCCGGCGGTGCGTATTGAATTATTGTTATTATTACAATTGTTATGTTCTTTTTGTTGGCGTGGAAGTTAATCATGTTAATACGCGGATGTCGGGTTTAGGGCGACTGTTTCGGCTCGTGTTCGCTGGTGGCTTCCTTCTTCAGCTCTGCCTTTGTCCTGACATCGGTTTCTGTTTCAACAAATGTAGGTAACTAAAGTTAATAGTCTTTCTCCACTGTTTACGCATAACAGTCGACGTCTGAGGAGTCTTTCTTTCCGATTACTTTAAAACTTAACTCTCACTGGGAGACAGCGGCGCGGCTTCTCTGGGTTCGTCTGGCATTGCATATTTTTTGCGTTTGTGTGTCTGTCGCATTGTGTCACTCTCTCCATATTTTGTGGCGCATTATTTTTACTTTTTGTTTTTCAGTTGCATTGTCTCTGTCACATTAACTGTATGTTTTGGATTCTATGTTTGCCTTTGTTTTCTCTCTCTCTCTCTCTGCATATGAATGTGTACGCCCATGTGTCAATATGCGTGTTTAAGTATGTACATATTCAAGTGT
>BOPN01000433.1:280000-282500 GCA_017312705.2 Penaeus japonicus | reverse complement strand
GCGGCGGTTTCAACTGGGGAAATGCGTCTCACCCGCCGCGGTCAGGCGGGTAGACCGCCCGTGTGACATCAGCCAGCGTTTTACATAGGAATCAATATAAACTCTTTCAAAAGCGGTTCCGCGGCGGCTGACCCGCCTTGCACCCGCGGCGGCCAACCCGCTCGTCTGACTGAGCCCTTAGGGCTCAGTCAGACGAGCGGGTCAGACGAGCGGGTTGGCCGCCGCGGGTGCAAGGCGGGTCAGCCGCCGCGGAACCGCTTTTGAAAGAGTTATAATTCCTATGTAAAACGCTGGCTGATAATCACACGGAAGCGGTCTACCCGCCTGACCGCGGCAGCGTGAAGAACGCATTTCCCCCAGTTTAGCCGCCGCGGCAACCGCCTGGCCTGTCAGACGAAGGTTTGCCCCGCCGCGGCCTCGGTGCTGGCTGGAACCACAGGAGAGGAAGATGTGGCTGTTGTAGCAACTATGTTCGATACTGAAAAGTTTATATGCGAAATAGAGCTGCGTCCTACCATTTGGGATGTTCTAAGCTCATTTTTTAACACAACCTTTCGCTGCAACGGCAAGTCTTGAACTGAAGCGGTAGCCGCCTTTACCATGTCACACAGGCGGGTCGGCCGCTAGTAAACCGCAGCGGTTTAGTAGCGGCCGGGTCGGCCTGTGTGACATGGAAAAGGCGGCCTGACCGCCAGCGGGCAAAAACCGCTCGTCTGACAGCGCCTATATATGTGTGTGTGTGTGTGTGTGTGTTTATTCGTTTATTTGTTAGTAAGTTTGTTGATTTATATTTATTTATTTATCTTTTTATTTCGTATTGATCTAAATTTTTATACACATGCGCAAGGATACATAGTGAAAAGAAAATCCACGTTATCTAATACCTGCTGCGTCTCCTTCCCTCTGCCGACCGTGTTTCCTTCCCCCTGTTTCGCCTCAATCTGTATATCTCGCCCTTCCTTTGCTCCACCCCTTCTGCTCCTTTAGCATATCCTTCCCCTCTCCCTTCAGAGGCTGAAGCAGAACCGTTAAACAAGTGAGGGTCTGCGAATGCCTTTGTAGGGTGCGAGTGTGCATGGAGGCGCCGACCCAGGGTAGGATGGGGAAGAAAGGGCAAAGTTCAGCATTCAGATCTTTTAAGAAATTTCGGAAAGGGGAAAAATGCGTGACAGGGGAGAAGGATTATCTATAACGGCTTGTCTCGCGTGAGGATATGCCACAAGGAACTGGAATCCTTCGGTAAGGGGGAAGGGGTGTAAGGGCGTAGGATAGCTCAGTAATCCCCTCAACGCAAATGGGGATTTATCGGCTTCTCAAACACGTGGGTTAGATACGCTTCTAATGCTCTTCGAACAGTGAAGGCCAAAAAGTGTGAAACTCCGATTTGGATTAAGAGAAATTGGTGATTTTTAGTGCTTTGACAATTATTTTCCAAGCGCCGATATTCGTTGATATAAGAATATAATGACATATAAGCATACAAAATCATAAACGGGCAAGCTTGCGTATAGTTCGATAACTAAGACAAAGAGCTAAACAAACGGAGAGATGAACAAAGAGCGGGAATAAAGAGATGTGGGCTGAAGAATAGGGGGCCTCCTCTAGATGCCCTATACAATACACAGCGCCCACGTGACGCCCACGGAGAAAAGGTGAAGTAGAGAGAGAGAGAGAGAGAGAGAGAGAGAGAGAGAGAGAGAGAGAGAGAAACAGAGACAGAAGTAGAGACAGACAGACATAGAAAATATGTATACATAAACAGAGGAAGGGAGCAGAAGAGAGTGAATTCATCGCCGATACGCAGGGGTTGATCTGCTTTATGCAACAAAGGGAGGGCAACCCAGGAGAGTCCTTCAGGCCCTTGTGTGGCCACGGCCACCCTTCTGTCCTCCTTCCGCCGTCTCTCCTCGTGAAGTCGTCCTGTCCGGGTGCGGGACATTTGGTTTTATGTGTTGTTCCTCGTGGTCGGCTTCGTCTTCTTGGTCTTCGTGTTGCGTGATACTACTCGCAGTACAGAGGAAGATAATGTGTATATATATATATATATATATATATATATATATATATATATATATATATATATATATATATAGAGAGAGAGAGAGAGAGAGAAAGAAAGAAAGAGAGAGAGAAAGAGAGAGAGAGAAAGAAAGAAAGAAAGAAAGAAAGAAAGAAAGAATGAATGAAAGAGAGACAGAGATATGAGAGAGAGAAAGGGAATGGGAAAGGGAAAGGGAGGGAGAGGGAGAGGAAGAGGGAAAGGGAGAGGAAGGGGGAAAGGGAGAGGAAGGGGGAAAGGGAGAGGAAGGGAGAGAGAGAGAGAGAGAGAGAGAGAGAGAGAGAGAGAGAGAGAGAGAGAGAGAGAGAAAGTAGATGAGTGGAAGGAAATCAAGTATCAAATCAAACCGGAAATGCGGTATTGAACATCTGTCCAAGTTCTTTATAATCGCCGTGATTTCAAAATCAATGAGTGCGGGGACATTGTGCATAGACGTTGTCC
>BOPN01000433.1:265000-267500 GCA_017312705.2 Penaeus japonicus | reverse complement strand
AGGAATTGAGGAAGAGGGAGAAGGAAATGAGAAAGAGCGGCAGCAAGTTCACGGTAAATGTTTGGATAGTGCGAGTGGGTGGGGTAGGACGAAGCGATCGGCGCGGAGAGAGCAGAAAGGGCTAAGCGGACGGAGCAGGTTAGGGGGAAGAGAAGGGGTTGAGCGGAGAGAGCCAGGCAGATAACGAGTGAAGACTTACTGACAGAGAAATGCATAAACTGATAGATATATTTAGATTTGGAGATGGAAGGGGAGGGAGAGGGAAAAGGAAAAGAGTGAGAGTGCGAGTGACAGTGACAGTGACTGTGACTGTGACTGTGACTGTGACTGTGACTGAGAGGGAGAGAGAGAGAGAGGGAGAGGGAGAGAGAGAGAGAGAGAGAGAGAGAGAGAGAGAGGGAGAGAGAGAGAGAGAGGGAGAGAGAGAGAGAGAGAGAGAGAGAGAGAGAGAGAGAGAGAGAGAGAGAGAGAGAGAGGGAGAGAGAGAGGGAGAGGGAGAGGGAGAGAGAGAGGGAGAGGGAGAGAGAGGGAGAGAGAGAGAGGGGGAGAGGGAGAGGGAGGGAGAGAGAGAGAGAGAGAGAGAGAGAGAGGGAGGGATAGAGAGAGAGAGAGAGAGAGAGAGAGAGAGAGAGAGAGAGAGAGAGAGAGAGAGAGAGAGAGAGAGAGAGAGAGAGAGAGAGAGAGAGGGAAGAAAAAGAAGAAGAAAGAGAAAGAGAAAGGGGGTGTAAAGGGTGGAGTGGGATTATGGCCAATATACCGCAGTGGAGGAGTGCAGGGGAAAGAGGCGGCAAAAGAGAGGGACGGGAGGGAGGGGCCAGTTCACTCACTCACTCACTCACTAACTCCGACTTCATTACCTGATATTAAAGGGACACGAACATGCGGCACGTCCAGGATCTTCCGATGTGCCTGGCTCGTAGCAGCAGCGCCGCCACCATCATTCCGCTTATCTCGGTGATGTGGGTGATGGTGCCTGCTGTCGAATCGATGTCACTCGGGTCACGCCCGGGCGCCCTGGGAGTGATGCTGCCAAGACTTCCGGGTGCACGTCCGGCTTGGGGAAGGCCTTGCTTGCTCTTTGCCTCATTGCTTTGCTTTCGAATTTCCTCATTTCAATTAAATAGATGATTGATTCTCCGTCCCTTAAGCCTTTGCCTTTATGTCCATGGCGATCTTTATCTCGTTCTTTCAATCTCTCATTCGTAGCCTTCGCAATACATTCTTTTATACCCAAGGTTTCGTCCGTGCTTTCCTCTTCACGACACTAAATGTAGCCGAGAGGGACGTTAATGAAATCACAGGGAAGATGAAACGTGGGGAAGGATTTTCTTCGAAAAAATAGATGGTCTTCCGCGAAAGGGGTTTTGATTACAGCTGGGCCGAAAGAGGTTCGGGTGAAGGAGTCTCCTCGCAGGGACGAGTGGCGGATTTGAATGTCTTGTTTGTCTGGGAATGAGAGGATGGCGGGGGTATGTGAGGAACGAGGACGGCAATGAAAGAATAAGGAATAAGAGTAAGGGGAGAAGGTAAAGAGAAGTAGTATTTCGAAGGGAAAGTAAAGAAGAAGAGGACCGGATCAGATATGAGTAGGTAGAATGTCAGAATGAGAAGGAAAAACAAGAATATAGAGAAACGGTCAGGCAATTGAGATCAGCGACCATTCATGCAAACGTTTTCATGAAGTCCACAAGCTCGTCGACACTGGTCGGAATCCTCCAAGATCCCTTTCATTCTCTCATAAATTTCCCGAGATCAGGAGCTTTCGCGAACCTACTTTGCCTTGCTTATGACCCCCTCCCTCTTCCCTGCCTCCCTCATCGTCAACCCATCTCCTCATACCACCCTCCAAGTCCCTGAAACTAGGGTCATAGTGAGACGTTATGAGCTTGAAAGTCGGCGCTCACTCACATGCGGCAATGAGTGCAAACGCAGCTGTCGTCCTTGTTGAGTTCGAGTTTCTAGCCTGGCTGTTTAGGGGCGGGAGGGATAGTGGCAGTTTGGCCGCCTTTCGCCGGCTGGCCCGAAGAGAAAGACTGTCCTTTCTTTTGCTTCTCGACGATCTTCATCTTGAGAAACAGAGATAGGGGGGAGAGAGAGAAATAAAGAGAGGGAGAGGAAGAAAAACGGAAGAAGGAAATGGAGAGGGAAACAGAAAAAAAGAGAAATAAATTAATGAGGAGATGCAGGGGGGGGGGATAAAAAGAGAAAGAAAGAACGGTAAAATGAGAGAGAGAGGGAAGGGGGGAGGGAGGCAGGTAGGTAGGTAGGTAGGTAGGTAGGTAGGTAGGTAGGTAGGTAGGTAGGTAGGTAGGTAGGTAGGTAGGTAGGTAGGTAGGTAGGTAGGTAGGTAGGTAGGTAGGTAGGTAGGTAGGTAGGTAGGTAGGTAGGAGAAGGATAGGATGCAGATAGTATCACAATTAATGCTTCTACCGTGTTCATCAGGTGCAGCAAACCGTGACTTATCCTTCTTGGCATCCTGTAAATGTGTGTGTGTGTGTGT
>BOPN01000433.1:255000-257500 GCA_017312705.2 Penaeus japonicus | reverse complement strand
GTTACAATTTACATTCGTAGCATATCAATAACTCCATATTCCAGTTACACCATTCTACGTACAAAATCTTTAAGATGTAACTGTAAGGTAAGAAAGCGTGATTTGACACAAAACAAAGGCGAGGAAATAGTAGAACCCGTGGAGGGGGAGGAAGCGGCCACGTGTCTCTCTCTCCCTCTCCTCCCTTCCCCCCTTCCCCCCTTTCCTACGTCGTAAATGTGGTTAGAACTCCGCCTCCCTCGCTTATTTGTTCATTCTCGAGTCGTTTACAAGATGACTTTGCTTACGCGCTCGCTACACATTCTTTCAAAGTCTCTCTGTCTCTCTGTCTGTCTGTCTATCTATCAATATATATATATATATATATATATATATATATATATATATATATATATATATATGTCTATTTATCTATCTATTTATGTATCTATCTGTCTCTGACCCTCACCCTTTCCCCCCATTCTCTTATTGTTAGTATTATCATTATTATTACTATTGTTAGTATTAGTATTATTAATTATTGTTATTATCATCATCATTATCATTATGTTATTGCTAGTATTTTGATAATGTTTAGTGTGCTAAATTATAATTATGATTCTTATTTTGTATGCTGTTATTGATATCATTGTTATTGTTAACAATAGTTATATTGTAAATATTATGTGTAAATATTATTGATAATATTATATGTGTAAATATTATTGATGATAATGATAGTAACAACATTACTGATAATAACAATTATATCATTATTGTTATCATGTTTGTTGTTATGGTTATCATAATTTTTATTATCATTATTGTTAATATTATTATTACAGTTCTTAGTATTATTAGTAATAATATAAACATGATTTCTATTATTGTTTTATTAGTAGTAGTATCATTATCATTTTCATTATTATTATTATTTTTGTTGTTGTTTTAGAATTACCGTACGGAATAGATATCGTCAGTCGTGCGATTTAGGAAGTTGCACTCATTGGCGATGTGTTGATTTCACAATACACCTATGTTGGTCAGGTTATGTGGCTTTTTTTCATCACTTTTGGTGTGTATTGTAATAATGTTATTTGTTATCGAGATTATATACATACATACATATATATATATATATATATATATATATATATATGTATATATGTATTATATATATATATATGTATATATGTATATATATATATATATATATATGTATATATATATATATATATAAATATATATATATATATATATATATATATATATATATAAATATATATATATATATATATATAACATGTTAACATGTTAATGATACTAATAATGTTTTTCTATGCTTTATATCATTACGCTTATGTCTAAAAATATGAAAGTTAATTATATAGATAACATTAGAATGATGATATTAGAAAAAAAAATGTTATGAGACGAAAATTAGCGATCAAATGCAACATGGAGAAGCAATTATCAGTAATTTGATCTGATCAGTAACTTCATCTTCCTCATCTCGTATTCATCTGTTGTTCATATATATCTATCCTGGGATAAGTGAGTAGTTTTAAATTAATAGTTGACATATGTTTTGGTTGAGGTACTGACAGTATCGAAGGCACCGAGAGGAGATTATAAATGCAAACGTGCACTTTCGTTTAAAGATGAACGCACACAGGAACGAGGGAGGAGAGGGAAGGGAAAGGGGAAAAGAAAAAGAAAGGATAAGGATATGGGAATGAGAAAGAGAAGGGGGGAGAAAAGGGGAAAAAAACAAGGATGGAGAGAGAGAGCGAGAGAGAGAGAGAGAGAGAGAGAGAGAGAGAGAGAGAGAGAGAGAGAGAGAGAGAGAGAGAGAGAGAGAGAGAGAGAGAGAGAGAGAGAGAGAGAAAATTACCCAGGCAGACCGTTGAAGGTGACTGAGGCTTATGATCGTCACAGAGACTATTGTTCTGACAGATGATTTGTTCCTTCCGGTCTAGGTGATGAGGAACCCACATGACCTCTTCCTTGTGTGACAGCCAGTCTCTAACTCTCTCACACACACATATTATCCCTCTCTTCTGTCTTTTTCTTCCCGCTCAAATCGTTCCTTTCTTTCCCTGTCCGTATTTCTGTCACATTTCCTCGCCAGCCACCCAAGAAGAATCAATTAAAAATGACATAGATATGACCGAACCAGTTAACTTAGGTCACCATTCGATAGAAGTTAACTCTCTCACAGCGACATGAGACATCTCCGTCCCGATTGGAGCGGTTTCGAGATATTCAGCGACGCATTTCAAGTCAGACGGGGGTTTCGCATACATTTTCACAAGAGAGCCAGCAAGGTTTTGTGGCACAATACTCTTTCTGGGAACAAGGCTGAAACGGCGGCGAATGACAGATGGTGCCACCCATCCGTTAAGGTTTTCCGTAGTCAGATTGTCATGGGGCGATGATGTGTGTCCTTTTTAGGGGAAGTTGATTTAATGTTGATAAATTCATCATCGCCGGAGAGCTGGATGTCACCAAACATTTTACA
>BOPN01000433.1:242500-250000 GCA_017312705.2 Penaeus japonicus | reverse complement strand
ATGACCACCATCATAATCTTTATATTCATCTGCATCTACATCTTCATCTTAATCATCACCTTCATCTTCATCATCACCATCATCATGACCACCATCATCTTTATTTTCATCTTAATCATCACCATCACCATCACCACCAACAACAACACCACACCATCACTGTTATTGTTGGTAGTGCGCTAGTGCAGCTGATGATAGCTGATATCTGGATTTATCCTAATACTAAACTCTTTCCCAGAGCAATAAGTCAGTTGTCTATTAAGTCGTGTCCTAAGACATTTCTAATGATCCAAGTTTTCTGCAAAGTTGCCTCACTTCGTTTATCAAATTTAACGATTTTCATTTTCTTTTTTTCCAGCAGATCCAAGTGATCAACTAATGATTAGGACTAATATCAATTCTCTCATTTCTTCCGATCATATTTTCAATTCCTGTTTATTTTTTTCTTAGATTGACAATGGTGTGTGATTGTCTTTATAATTATGATATATGATATGGTGCGTAATGAAGTAACGTACGATGCTTTCTTAAGAAGCTTCGTGTTAGCATTCTTTCAGGATTATCTGTTATTGCTTCTCCATCATCGTTACGGTAATATTATTGTTAATGATGATGGTGATGATGATGATGATGATGACGATGATTATGATACTACTGCTATTACTACTAGTAGTATCGTTAATGCTATGTACATTATCATAATCATCTCTTCATGATAGCCACATATGGTGCTCTGTGAAATATAGGAGAAAGGAGAAGGAAACTCTCAAATATTCTTCCTCATATATATATATATATATATATATATATATATATATATATATATATATATATATATATATATATATATATATATATATATATATATATATATATATATATATATATGTTTATTTATTTATTCATTTTAAAGAGAATTCCATATATCTATATTTTTTCTCCTTCACTTTTTCACAGCTATTTCCATTTTTCTCATCCGCGCTTATTTGTCTTCATTATCTTTAATTCTCTAGTCTTTCATTTTGACATGATTGTCAGCTCTTGTTTCCGTATGTATCTCAACTCTCTGTCCTTCCAAGGGTGTTACTTCATTTTATTCCATGTAATAATTACCATGCGCCTCTTACTCTTGCTTCCTGGTCACAGTTTGATACGTTACCCCAAGGTCACGGCATCTCAAAGCCGGCCACGGTAAAAGAGAAGGAAAGAAGCTTTCACACAGACAAACGCACATGCATACATAAATACATCAATCATTCACTCATTCACTCACTCACTCACTCACTCATACACCTCTACCTACCTACCTACCTTCACTCCCTTCTTGATCCTCGCCATTCTTTACACCAGGAATGTGCAATCTCCTCAGCTGGCTTTAGCACGGGTCCAGGTTTATTGTGTGGACTGCATGACAAGTACGCAGCACTTGAGGTGACAATGTATGCTGGCTGTGCAACTTGGAGACCGGAGCTACTTCGAACAGTTGAACCCACATGTTCCGGGAGAAGACAGTCAGGCAGGTTATTGGCCGTTCGCCAAATTTTCTCAGGATGACCACCAAACAACAGTCTGGATCGTTATTCCTCCTACAGGAGTTCTGTGGTCTACACCAGCGTGGCCAACCGCTTTCCGACACTACTGTTTCCAACTAGAATCGTAGATACCGCTGCTACCAGCGGTTGTCATCGTTATGTTGTGTTACTGCAGCCGGCCTCCGCTCTCAGACTGCTGTCGGGTGAGTGGAGATGGAAGTAGAAAGGAGGGGCCGGAACGGAGGGATTTGGCGCTTGGTTGAACCATGTGGCGCAGTTGCTCCTGCTGTTACCCACATCAATGACCACTTAGGATCGTTGTTAACTGTTGGTAAACACAGAAAGTGGTCAAACTGTGTCGTGCTCCTCTTCCCAAGGTGCGCTTCTCCTGCTGAGTGCGGTACTTCTGCGGCCGGTCACTCCCACGGGTAACAGGTCACTCGCGTTGCGGTCCGCTGCGGCTGCTGGTTATTGGTCGTTATACAGGTACTTTACTTCGCACGCGGCCTCCAGGTGCGTTGACTGTGGTGTCGGCATAATCGCTCGGTTGTAAAATCTAAATTTTCATGATTCGTTATTAATGCAAATATAAGCTAGTTCCCCTCTCAAAGATATCTGGAGACCCGGATGTTGCATCGGTGTAATCAATAGGTGTCGATGTCTACCCTTCTTCCCCCGCACTCAAATCGTGAGAAAACGTACCGTCTTGCGGGGAGACACTCAACCTTAGCCTATGCTTCCCGCCTTTCAAAGGCGCGTCGTCTCTGTATGCAAATTAACAACTTCCTGGATATGATGAACCCATGTACTGCTCGCACGACGGGCCGTGACTCGCATACGGTATTATGAGGTTAGTGTGCATATGGGGAGAGGGGTAGAGGGAGGGGTGGGTAATGGGGGGAGGACGAGAGGGAGGAAAGGGAAAGAGATTTCAATGAGAAGAGAGAGATACAAATAAATGAACACCGTATAGACTTACGTGCATAGCGATTTTACAAGTACCGGTATCACATTATGCTCTGTCCTTCCTGTTATTTCTTGTCCTTTAAAAAAGGTAATATTCTTTGAATATTAAACTTTTTTAGGGGGTTGTCGTGTGTATATTTTTTCTGTAGAGGACTTCTTTCGTTCGCCCATTTGAATATCCATATTTTGAAGAATTAATGTAATAATTTCCGCTTGGGTGGGCGGAAGAAACAGCCCGTGAGAGCAAAATGATTTATATGTGCAAGTTACCAGAGCATATTTTTTTCCTTAGGTTCTCAGGTTTTCTTCCCGGGACGGTAACAAAGCTATGCATTCTTAATTTAAATCGGATTCGCTTGATTCTTGGCTTGTACGTACTTTTTCGGTCGTTCGTCCCTCTCCCATTTTCCCTTTTCTCCGGATATCGTCCTCTTTTCTTACCTATCTTACTAG
Organism: Penaeus japonicus; assembly: GCA_017312705.2. Classification (NCBI taxonomy): domain Eukaryota; kingdom Metazoa; phylum Arthropoda; class Malacostraca; order Decapoda; family Penaeidae; genus Penaeus; species Penaeus japonicus. Next base: position 247,049 of record BOPN01000433.1, on the reverse strand, counting down.
CTCTTCGATGTGTTTTTCTGCTATTATCTTTGTTTCTTGGTGTCCTCATCTGTTATTTTCTACCCCCTCTCCCTTTACTCCCATTTTCTGATTCAGCCTTCACTTCCCTCCCAATTCCGACCCCACCCGCCTTTCACCGATAACAAGACCGCGACGGTTGCTGAAGGGAACGAATGCCGCATTTGGGATACTGGCATTGTGGGAATGTTGGTAGACCGCAGACCGCGATAGCTACTACGACAGCAGTGTGCTTTCTGTTCCGTCCGCATGCCGTCCACCGTCCGCCGTCCGCAAGACAGTTCGGTTCGTCGTCGGAGGAAGGAGAGGGTCGCCGACAGTCGATAAACCATCTGCTCTTTTAACTGAGGTCTCGCCTTGCAGCCCTTGTGGCTGTTTGTTGTACTTACGCACCTTGATCTGTCGTATTTTTTTGTTTTTAATGATAATGACGGTGGTGATGATGATGATGATGATGATGATGATGATGATGATGATGATGATGATGATGATGATGATGATGATGATGATGATGATGATGATGATGATAATGATGATGACGACGACGACGACGGCAATCAGCTTATTAGTTTTGGAAGAAGGCGTGATCTTGGAGCAGACTTAAAGAATAGTAACGGTAGGACTTGACTACAACCATTACTGCTGCTACTATTATTTTTTCTTGCTACTAACTTCTCTTACTACTGTCACGACTAGACTGCATCTGAAAATCACCACAAAACAGACGTCACTACACAGACACTTATTTGTCTATGTTTCCCTGAACTTCCTCCAATAGTTTTTGTGTGGTTGTGTGGTAGAGATCTAGACCAACCATGCAATCAGTCCACCAACCGATCCTCCAACCGAACCAATTGGCCGTCATACAAACTCCGACTGGCGCCGCTGCTGATTGGTTGACATATTGGCCCTCGCGCCCGACGGCTTCATTACGTTACAGCCCGGGTGTTTATTGCCTGCATAACGAACGTTTGATTATCCCCAACAGTGATTAATTAATGTACTGATCTGTCGCTTGTTTGCGCATTTAGTTCAGTCAGCTGGCTCGTTCATTCGGGCGTTTACATTTGTATCATGTGTTTACTCTCTATTGATCTTATGATTTGTGGATCTAGTTCATTATTGATATCATTATTAATGTTGTTGTTTTGTTATTGTAGTTATCGTCATCATCGTTGTTGTTTTTGTTGTTGGTATTATTATTATTGTTATTATCATCATCATTATTATCCTTTTCATTATTATTGTTGTTGTTGTTGTTGTTGTTGTTGTTATTGTCATTGTTATTATTATTAATATCATCATCATCATCATAATCATTATTATTGTTGTTATTAGAAACACTATTATTATCATCACCATTATCATTATCATTATCATTACTTGTGGTATTGTTGTTGCTATAATTATTGTTATTATTATTATTATTATTATAATTATTATTATTATTATTGTTTTATTATTATTATTGTTGCTATTGTCATTGTTATCACCATATTATAGTGTATTGATTTAATAATAATGATAACAATTACAACAATAATGATAATGTTAATGATAATGATAGTAATGACACTGATAATAATACTAATAATGACGATAGTAAGGCTAATAGTAATGATGATAATAATCATACTATTAATGATAATGATAATAATGATCATAATGATGATAATAATAATAATGATCATGGTATAGATGATATGAAAATTATAATGATATTAAGAATGATAATACTGATAGTAGTAATAATGATGATAGAAATAATTATAAAGATAATAGCAATTGTGGTGATGATAATAACAGTGATGATAATGATGATACTAATACTGATATTAATAGCAATGATAATGGTAATTATGATAAAAGTAATAATGATAATAACATAGTATTAATGATAATGATCATAAAATTGATGATGATTATAATGAAAATAATAATTATGATGATGATGGTGATAATGATCATAATGATTATGATATTGATACTGATATTGATAATAATAATGATGATAATAATTATGTTAATGTTAATGGTAAGTATAATGGATGATAGTGATAATAATAGTAATAATAATGATAAAAAAATGATAGTTATGATGATAATAATGATAATGATAATGATGCTAATAGTAATAGCGATAATGATAGTAATGATGATAATAATGATCAGAATAATATTAGTAATTGTAATAGTTGTTACGATTATTATTATTGTTATTGTAACCAGGAGTATGGACAGGGACGTCAACATTATTTTGATGGTCATGATAACAATCATTATTATTTATCATATTCAGGCAGTGTCACTGTTAAACAACGCCTTTATCAAGCAATGCTTAAACTCAAGACAGACATGATTAGGATCTTTTAGAGTAAAGTTTGCGGGTCAAACCGTATACATCTTTCTCTTATGAGTAATAATTGGAAGTCTAGATTTACAAAGAAAATACAGTATTGATTCTGCTTTACATTTCACTTGTATGTATGGTAAATTTGGGGGTAAGGTCTTGTCTTTGTATAAAATCTCCACAAAAGCGCTGCACTCAAATATGATGTTTAGCATATATACTAAACTTTTTCAAGTTCTACAATACCAAACTGTATGCTCTACGTGTGTTTCCATTATATTTATTAGTTATTAAGCTCATGTTAACCGTTTAACTACAATGTGACGCAGTGTTTTTTCTGGTCTCAGAAGTTTCCCCTGGAATAGCTCACATTTTCTACGAGTAGGTAGAAAATGCGATTTTCTTTATTCTGTTTGGGACAGACTCAAGAATTTGTACTGGTGCTGTGTGGTATTTTACATTTTACGTTATTATTATTATTTTTTTTTTATAATCTCTGTTTATGATGATATCTAATGCAGGGAAAATAAAGAGGACTCATGATTATCTTATAGTGTTAATTAATTCTTGGTTTTAATACATTTTCTCTTGTGGATGCACGTTTCGCATTATGCATTCTTAAAATTATAAAGAATAAATCTTGCAATATAAAACTCATAGTATGTTTGCTTATGCATTGCATTTTTCTTTCCAGGTCAGTATTGTAAACGGAGGTCTGTGGGTACAGTGGAAGGTAAGCATAACGTCTACTAGCATAGATAGTCTCTGAGCAGCCAGCTTGATCCATTTAAACCCTGACATAATTGACTTTTTTCGTGAGTGATTAAATTGTTGATTTAGTATTTTCCATATCTAATAATGGATTTAAGATATTATGAACTTGTTGTGAAAGCGCGCGTGCGATGACCTACCTTTACCGCCTACTCCCGGAGGAGGAGTTGTCCTTGACGCTCGATCGCAGGCCAGGCCTTGTAGGGCACCGGAGCAGACAGGGAACTAGCCTCCGCACCCTTGTGTCCAGACCAATTATCCTTCAGCTCGCTAGGTCAGGAACCTGTCGGGGGACCGGTTCTTGCAGCGACCAAAGCACTCTCATCGGCGGGCCTGCTCGGGGGATGTTTGTTTCTCGCGTCCCCTTTCATCTTGTGTGTATTTAGTCAGTCACTCAATTAGTCCACCGCCCCCTGTCTCCGTACCAGACTATCGGTCGGTGTTTATCTGTGTATCTAAGATTAAGTGATATTTCTATACGCCTGTATGTCTTTCCATCTGTTGATTGGGTGGTTCTTCCGTCCACTTATTCACTTATTCAAATATTCAGTCAACCATCCGACTGTACAACCATCCTTTTGCCGATGCTACCATATACGTCTAATTCATAATTAACATCCTCTAATCCAAATACCCTCTCATCCAGCCAGCCAACCGTACATCCATCTATCCATCCATCAATTTTCTTAATTCATCTACCCGCCCATTTACATGCATAATGATTTATGTCCTGTATGATTTTTCCCTTCAAAATGTCCTCTGTCCATTGCCCAGTAGAAGCGTCATGGCGTCCCATTGCGTCTTGTTCAGCGTATCCTGTGCGTGGTGTAGGCAGCACGACAGGGCGACACGATGGGTGTTGTTCGCAGAGGAAATGGTCATTTAGCGTCGATGGAGATTCTTTTCTCTCGTTGATTGCTTCTTCTTTTTACGGTGTAACCTTGTCCCCATCCTATTTTCTTTTTGTTTTTCCTCCAGTTTATTTCTCCTCGCCATCTTACGCTGTTTACCATTATCCTTTCTTATTATTATATATCCTTTCGTACTAAACTCAATTCTCTGGGGTTACGACGTTTATTCAGTTTTTAATTTAGTTTTTTTAGGTTAATTTTGTTAGAGAAAAATAGCGCGAGTAGAGAAAAAAGGGAAAGGAAAATGAAAGATGATGAAAAAGGAGGAGAAGTAGAAGAAATAAGGGGAGGAAAAGTGCCAGAATCGTGCAAGATGGCATTTTTATAGAGTGCATGTGAGAAGCATGGATACGATAAATACCTAAGGCGAAATATGAGTCAACAATCCCATGTTGACGTTATACGAGTTGAACATAAACATAAAGTACAATACGTTATTTTTATATGAATTGAAAATATTTCAACTGATTCGGGTGGCTTTAGTGTGCAATGCTTTTGT
>BOPN01000433.1:232500-237500 GCA_017312705.2 Penaeus japonicus | reverse complement strand
TGAGCAGGGCACTCGCCGATTCAACGTTGTTTTCAGGTGGCGCTTATCGTCTTAGCTCGCGAGTGGTGCTCGAGATGCGGTAAAGGGACCGGGGGATTGGGGGAGGGGGGATGTCAGTGACTCACGACCATTTAGTGGGTGTAAGACAAGTGGTGTGAATGCTGACCGTCGTCGGGCTCTCCTCTTTTGTATCCCCCCCCCCACAAAAAAAGAGAGAGAAAACAAACAGCCTCCCTTAGCCGTTGCAAAAAGAGAGGAAATCGTATAGTGTCAGGTGTTGACTGCCCGTATTATGGGACTGTGTTCTGATTTAACTTTTTATATATCTCTTCATTTTCCGCTCTCCGTTTGCTATTTTTATCATATTTTTCTTTCCCTCTCTCTCACTTCTCTCCCTCCCTCCCTCCCTCCCTCCCACATCTATATACGTATGCATGTATAAATACGCACCTGTCAACCTATCTGTCTGTTATCATTCAACGAATTTCTTAACAGTCTCCATTTTTCCATCCGTTCGCACTCCCAGTCCTTGCCTCTCCCTCCTCACTTCACTCTACCCGGCAACATTATGAGGAAAACGACCAGCCCGGCAATTCCTCCGACTTTGTGGAGGAATGGTTGCAGGCGGTGAGTCACACCAGGAAGGGAGGGAGGTGGCTGCTGAAGGCGGTTGGTGGTCGCTATGACGTTTCGTTTTTGTTTTTTTATTCTTTATTTTTTACGTCCAAATATAGCCGTGTTATTGGCGGCGAGAACAGTTGTGTTGTTTTGACGGTTGGTTGATTGTGTTAGAAGGCCAGATTTTTTTTTTACGTTTGTTTATTTATCTTTATTTTTATTGTTGTTAGTATTTTTGTTTGTTATCGCAAGAAAAGATAGGTGGGATTGAGGGTACAGAGGATAGGAGAAGTTAATTCACTGGGGATACAAGGGGAATGAAAACTGTCGATGGTAGTGGCTAAGGAGTCGGATAGAAAATCTAACTTATAATTTGAATTAAATATACCTCCTGAAGCAATGTGCTACACAATAGACTCAGCGATACAGCACAGAAGTTTTATATCGAATCTCAAATACATAGGATCATCACAATTTCTATCTTACAGGAGGTCGTAGCTTAGTTTTATGCCGCTACTCAACAGGGGCAGCGCAGACGACCCACCAGCGGGGTTGCGTAATGGCCTTTTGATGGGCCGGTGGAAGCAGACGTGAAGTTTGATAGAAAGTAATAGACTCCTTCAAGACAAGGGCTGGCTAGGGGCTGTAGAAAAGTTTCTCGAGGAAGAGCCAGGGGGGCTTCGAAGGCATTATGCCTACGGATCTCTCTCTCCTCCTCTCCGTCCCTCTGTTCCTCACAAGTGCTGCTGCGGGACGGGGACATATGGATGTAGGAACGATTTCCCTCACTTGAATAGATGTAGCTATCTAATTTTTTAATTTGTTTCGCCATAGAAAAAAATTCTGGTTTCCTGTATTGCCTTTCTTATCAATTTATTTATTTACTTATGTATATATATGTATTTATGGGTTTTGGGTTTTGATAATACGAAGAGCCTAGAATACCAAAGACCGAGTTCTCAGCAAGGTGAAAGCACGTGCTTGTGGCGACAAGAGTGACTGTGATGATGAAAGTATATATGAACTGTATTCTTAAAACAAACAAAAAAAATCTCAGTGTAAATATATGTTATAGATATACACTTCAATGGTCTCGCAACGATAGTGTTAATGTAAGGGTAATCGAAAACAAAATTGAGAGAGATAGACAGAGACAGATTAATTGATTGATTGAGTGACTGTTTATTGAAATAGAAATGGAGCCAGCAGCATGCCAACTGACCCCTCAAGCAGTCTTTTCAGAGGCAAAATACATTCATTTACCTCAAAACCAGGCAGGCAGGAAGTCGGCCAGTCTCTTCTTGTGAAGCTTGCCCAGTGCCCACCCATTTCGCCTAGTGGCCGAACGGGAAGATGAGATTTAGGATTGCAACTATTATAGCTATTATTATCATTGTTGTTGTGATCATCATCATCATTATCGTTAACAGTTGTTATTATTATTGTTATTATCATTATTATTTTTATTATACTTATTATTATCATCATTATCATTATCCTCCTCCTCCTCATCATCATCATCATCATCATCATCATCAGTTATTATCATAATTGTTATTATTGTTATAATTATTTTGATTATTACTATTGTTATTTGTCATTATTACAATCATCATTATTATGCTTATTAATATTGTTTTTTTGCCATTATTACAATCATCATTATTATGCTTATTATTTTTTTTGTCATTATTACAATCATCATTATTTTGATTATTGTTGTTGTTATTATCATTATTACTATTATTATTGTTATTATTATTGTTACTATTATTATTTTATATTTAATCTAAAAAATATATTTACCACATTATTTCCCTGAAACCTACTCTTAACCAATCCTCATCTACCCCAAACATCTACTCATAATCTTGCTTTGAAACAAAGTTCTGAGTGAGTTCTGAGCGTAGGGAGAGAGTTCGAGAACCCTGGGAACCACTTTGGGTTCAAGCCTGAGTTTCCCTTCGTGCCTCCACTGCCCGACGGCGCGGCCCTCTCGCCTTTGTTAGTCCGGTCAAGGGGCTTTGTCACGCTGATTCTGATTGTCTTTGCGTTTAACTTCGTGTCATTTTCGGTTCGGCGCTTTGCCTAGAGTTCCTTGCTATCTAACTTGCACTCCATTTTTTATTCTTTTTATTAATTCTCACTGTTTCATTATTTTTTGCAGTCGTTGTAGATGGCAGTTATGCATTTGTTTATTTTCGCGTTACATCAATCGCCCGGCTAAAATTCTCAGCTTTACTTATTAAATTCTGTTCCTGGAATCAAGGTGTTGGCGGTAATCCCTAAGACAGAGAATAATGCGCAGAATGTGGAGTGTTAAGTGAACGCGGGGAACAGGGTGCCAGAGCTACCCAGAAAATGTACACACAGGCACACACAGCAACATTCTTTCCTCTCCGAAGGCTGCAGCTGTCCGCAGAGGGAGTGAGAGAGAGGGGGTGGAAGCAGGGAGGGAGAGAGGGGGAGGAGACATGGAGGGAAGAGGGAGACAGGAGGAAGAGGAAAGGGAGAGTGAGGAGGAAAGGGGGAAGGGAGAGGGAAAGGGGAGAGAGAGAGGAAAAGGGTGGAAGAAAAGGAAAGGAGGGAGGGACGAGGAAAGTGCGAAGAAAAGGGGAAGGAAAGAGGAAGGAAGGGAGAAAGAAAGAAAAAAAGGTGGGATGGAAGGAGTAGGTGATTGAGGAAAAGTGGGAGAATGATGCAACGAAAAAGGCAGAAGATGCAATGGGAGAAAGGGAGGATCCACTCTTATAGTTACCATTGTTATGGAAGTTACTGATAATGCTTCTATTTCTTGTTGATAGGGTATTAATATTCTTGATAAATATAATGAGATAATGATGTTCACGAAGGTTTAAATACCACCACTACATAAATGAGGATAGTAAAAGTTACTGTGATGGTAATTCTTACAGTGTTGATATTAGTACTAATGTGATGGATGGTGGTGATGATGATGCGCTGTGCATCAGTGCAAGTTTCTCCGTTGCCAAAGATAGCAACAGACAGTCACTTAATCCCTTCCCTGCACCAAATGGCCAGATACCCATGCATCTAGTCATATTTATATAACTCAACCCTGTAAAAAAATAGCGTACGTTGTTCTGAAACACTTAACGTGCACCTATATATATGCACTCTTTTTCTTCTTAATCACAAAGTGAAAAAATGGCAAACATTTACCCCTGCAGACAGTGATGTCCAGCTCTTTGGGAAAGAATACAGTCATAAGTACATTCAATGTTTTCACTTTAGAAGTGGGACTCCCCCTCTCTTTCTCTTTCTTTGTTCCACACTCCCTATTCTCACTCTCACTAACTCAGTCTCTCACCTACTCACTCTCTCACTTTCTCACTCATTTCACACATTCTCTCACTCACTCACTCATTTCACTTTTTTTCTCTCTCTCAATCATTCACCCTCTCTCTCTCTCTCTCTCTCTCTCTCTCTCTCTCTCTCTCTCTCTCTCTCTCTCTCTCTCTCTCTCTCTCTCTCTCTCTCTCTCTCTCTCTCTCTCTCTCTCTTTTATCTATCTCTCACTCACTCACTCATTTCCCTCACTCCCACACCTACTCCCATTGTCTATTTTTCCCATCAACGCTCTTTTTCTTTCTCTTCATATTTTCCTCTTCCTTTCCCTCTCTCTGAGTCCATTTTCCTTTCTCTCTTTCCATTTTCTTTTCAATCTCTCTTTTCATTCCCTCTCCCCCTCCATTTCTCTTTCCATTCTCCTTTCTCTCTCTCTCTCTCTCTCTCTCTCTCTCTCTCTCTCTCTCTCTCTCTCTCTCTCTCTCTCTCTCTCTCTCTCTCTCTCTCTCTCTCTCTCTCTCTCTCTCTCTCTCTCTCTCTCTCTCTCTCTCTCTCTCTCTCTCTCTCTCTCTCTCTCTCCGTCTATTTCTCCTTCCCTTTCTCCCTCGCACTTCCAGACCACGTCGAGGTGTGTACGTTTATGTTACAAGTTTAAGTTAATAATACGCCAGATCTCCCAGGGCGAGCTGACAGCTTATTGATTTAGCTGTGTATAGAGGGAGGGGGGGGGGGGGGGCTCGGTCGGTGCGGGCTGCTGTTTGATTGAATTTGCCACCGCTTAACAGCCACGGCTAATCGGGGGGATGGGACCGGGGAACGTGAGCTGATATGAGAGAGAGAGAGAGAGAGAGAGAGAGAGAGAGAGAGAGAGAGAGAGAGAGAGAGAGAGAGAGAAAATGAAGAGGGGAGAGTGAGAGAGTGAGAAGAGAAGAGGGGAAGGAAGAGAAGGAAAGAAGAGGGAGAGGGAGAGGAACAGGTGGGAAGGAAGGGGGGGGATATGAAAAGGAAAGAGAAAGGAGAGAGGGAGAAGGAAGTAGAGATGAGTGAACGAAGTGAAGAAGAGAGAAGAGAGT
>BOPN01000433.1:220000-227500 GCA_017312705.2 Penaeus japonicus | reverse complement strand
GGATGACCGAGAAGGGAGAGGAGGGGATGTGGTGGAGTTACATGAAGGAAGAAGAAGAATTAAAAGATAAAGATGTAACAACGGCGACGATGACGGCGTCAGCAACGAGATGAGTAAAAATATATATATATATATAAATATCATCCCCTATTAACATATCGTTTTAGTCGATTGCGCTAAAGTTGTTGCCGGCCCTCTCCACCCCCTCCTGTGCATCATCTAATTTGCCCGGCGCTGTCCCCATGCCATCCAAGGTAACTTTCCTTTCCTCTTCTCCTTTGCATTCCTTTTCCATCCTCCTTGCCCTACCCCCTCTCCCCTCCTCGGCCTCCTGCACTTTAGGGACACTTTTCCTTTAGTAATTCTAAAACTAGTGTAGAGTCTCTGCCACATGTATCCTACAGCAGTGTCCCCAAGTTTTAATCTTGCCACTATTACTTTCTTGAGATATTGATAAAGTTTTAGTGGCTGTGAAAAGTTGGGATTTTTTCCCCAGCTTTTCGACGGTCTTCTTTCAGCTTTTGGAAGTTACTCCTTTTCGCGACTGGAGTTGTATCTGAAAGAAAAAAAAAGAAAGTTTGTGTGCTAGACATATATTCCAGCCATTTTTTTTTTATCTTTTTTTTTTTTTTTTTTTGGGGGGGTGGGCATAATGGTGATTGATTTTACAGATATGTTAATATTTGAAAGACATAGATTGTAGCAAATGGAGCTGTTTAGAGTAAAGAATGGCTTCGTTTAATTATATTTTACTCCCATTCTTTCTTTCGGTCTCTGTCTCTCTGTCTATCTTAAGCAATTCCGCTTTGTGTCCTTCTGCTGTTTTTTTGTCTCTATTTCCTCTCTCTCTCTCACACTCTGCTTGCTCCCTGCGTGTGTTTACTCGCCGAAGATAATGTATGTAAACTTGAGAGACGTTCACCCTGCAAGTGACAAGACGCGCATGGAAACAGTGTGTATGTTGGGGGCGGGGGTAGTAGATAAAGGTGCATTTTGAGTGGGGAAGGAGAGAGGAATATAGGAGGGAAGGAGAGATGGGAGGACAGCGAATAGTCAGAATGGAAAGAAAGGGGAAAGGGAAATAGAGAGGAAAGATGGGATAAGATGGGATAACAAAAGGAAAATGGAAGAGGAAGGGAAAAGGAAAAGGGAAAGGAAAGGGAAATAGAGAAGATAGAAGCAATAAGAAAGTAAAGAAGATCAAAATGAAAGTGGAAATGAAAGAAAACGAAGAGGGAAGGGGAAAGGGGAGGCAAGGGATGAGAAAGGGGAGATGGAAGTGGAAAGGAAAGGAATAGGGTAAGAAATAGCAATGGATAGGAAAGGGAAAAGGAAAAGGGAAAGGGAAGGTGAATGGTATGGTATAGTATGATATGGTATGGTATGGAATGGAAGGACAGAGAAGGAAGGGACAAGAAGAAATAAAGAAAGCAAGGCGGAAGAGAAAGTGTGTAAGAAAAAGATGACACAGACGAGAGAGGAAAAAAGGGGGAGAAAGAGTTAGAACAGAAGGGGATTCTATAACAAGACAATGAAAGACTTTTCACCGGTGATTAAGGACTAAAAGGAGGAAATGAAGTACAAGGCCAAGAAGACGGAAGGACAGAACAAGGGAACGGAATCCGAGCACAAAGAAATTAAGGATTCTGCAAGGCGGTCATGAACTTCAAAGTAAGTTCAAGGCGGTCTTTGCAGGGACTTAACGGCGAACTAATTAATGGCGATACAAATACAACAGCGAATATATGGATTACACATCAAGGAAATTGAGAAAGTTGCAAGGTAGGTGAGGACTCTACAAGGCGATTGCAGACTCGGTAAACAGGTAATTAAGGACGGCGACATGGTAATAAAGAGGCGGGATCCCGGAATGTTTTGCTTAAACAGTTCTCTCTTTGAGTCGAGGAAAAACTCGGATGTTTTCTTCCTTTCCTTCTTTTTCTCCATGGGAGGGTGAGGGGGGGGGGGTGAGGGGATAAATGGGTTGAATGTTATGCCACATGGATAAAAGTATCCATGTGGCAAACTTTTTTTTGATGTACTCTTAACTTAGCATATGCTTTTCAAACACTCCTTTGACCTGCTATGCTATGTCTTTTTGCTCACTCTTTAGAAGATGAAAATTATTTCTAATATCGAAAGGAGAGAGAGAGAGTGAGGGAGAATGGGGGAAAGAGAGGTAGAGAGAGGGAGAATGGGGGAAAGAGAGGTAGAGAGAGGGAGAATGGGGGAAAGAGAGGTAGAGAGAGGGAGAATGGGGGAAAGAGAGGTAGAGAGAGGGAGAATGGGGGAAAGAGAGGTAGAGAGAGGGAGAATGGGGGAAAGAGAGGTAGAGAGAGGGAGAATAGGAGAAAGAGAGGTAGAGAGAGGGAAAATGGGGGAAAGAGAGGTAGAGAGAATGGGGGAAAGAGGTAGAAGAGAGGGAGAATGGGGAAAAGAGGTAGAGAGAGGGAAAGAGAGGTAGAGAGGAGAATGGGAGAAGAGGTAGAGAGAGGGAGAATGGGGAAAGAGAGGTAGAGAGAGAGAGGGAGAATGGGGGAAAAGAGAGAGAGTGAGAGAGAGAGGTAGAGAGAGAGAGGGAGAATGGAGAAAGGGGAGTGAGAGGGAGAATGGGGGAAAGAGGGTGAGAGAGGAGGAATGGGGGAAAGAGGAGGTAGAGAGAGGAGAATGGGGGAAAAGAGAGGTAGAGAGAGAGGAGAATGGGGAAAGAGAGAGAGAGGTAGAAAGGGAGAATGGGGGAAGAGAGGTAGAGAGAGGAGAATGGGGGAAGAGAGAGGTAGAGAGGGAAGATGGGGGAAAAGAGGTCAGGTGAGGAGAATGGGGAAGAGGTGAGAGAGGGAGAATGGGGAAAAGGAGGTGAGAGGAGGCCTGCAGGGGAAAAGAGTGAGACAGGAGAATGGAAATGGAGGTGAGGAAAAATGGAAAGAGGTAGAGACAGGGAGGGCTGGGGGAAAGAGGTAGAGAGAGAGGAGAAATGGGGGAAAGAGGTAGAGGAGAATGGGGGAAAGAGAGAGGGCAGAGAGAGAATGGGAAGAGAGAGGTAGAAAGGAGAATGGGGAAAGAGAGGTAGAGAGAGGGAGAATGGGGGAAAGAGAGGTAGAGAGAGGGAGAATGGGGGAAATGGAGGTAGAGAGGGAAAATGGGGGAAAGAGAGGTGAGAGAGGAGAATGGGGGAAGAGAGAGGTAGAGGAAAATGGGGGAAAGAGAGGTAGAGGAGAATGGGGGAAAAGGGAGGAGGTAGAGAGGGAGAATGGGGGAAAGAGAGGTAGAGAGAGGGAAAATGGGGGAAAGAGAGGTAGAGAGAGGGAGAATGGGGGAAAGAGAGGTAGAGAGAGGGAGAATGGGGGAAAGAGAGGTAGAGAGAGGGAAAATGGGAGAAAGAGAGGTAGAGAGAGGGAAAATGGGGGAAAGAGAGGTAGAGAGAGGGAGAATGGGGGAAAGAGAGGTGAGAGAGGAAAATGGGGGAAGGAGGTAGAGAGGGAGAATGGGGGAAAGAGAGGTAGAGAGAGGAGAATGGAAAGGGAGGGGAGAGAGGAGGAATGGGGGGAAAGAGAGAGAGAGAGAGAGGTAGAGAGGGAAAATGGGAGAAAGAGGTAGAGAGGGAGAATGGGGGAAAGAGAGGTAGAAGGGGAGAATGGGGGAAAGGGGGAGTGAGAGAGAGGAAAATGGGGGAAGAGGTAGAGAGGAAAATGGGGGAAAGAGAAGGTGAGAGAGGGGAATGGGGAAAAGAGAGGTAGAGTGAGGGAGAATGGGGGAAAAGAGGAGTAGAGGAGGAAAATGGGGGAAGAGTGAGAAATGGGGAAAGAGGTAGAGAGGGAGAATGGGGGAAGAGAAGAGGGTAGAGGGAAAATGGGGGAAAGAGAGGTAGAGAGAGGGAGAATGGGGGAAAGGGGTAGAGAGAGAGAGAGGGAAAATGGGGGAAAGAGAGGTAGAGAGAGGGAGAATGGGGGAAAGAGAGGTAGAGGCGAGAGGGAGGAATGGGAAAAGAGGTCGAGTGAGGAGAATGGGGGAAAAGAGAGGTAGAGAGGAAAATGCGGGGAAAGAGGTAGAGAGGGAGAATGGGGAAGAGGTAGAGAGGAGAATGGGGGAAGAGGTGAGACAGGGAGAAGGGGGGGCAATGGAGGTGAAGTGAGGGAGAATGGGGAAAGAGGTAGAGAGAGGGAGAATGGGGGAAAAGAGTGCAGAGACAGGGAGAAGGGGGGCAATGGAGGTAGAGAGAGGGAGAATGGGGGAAAGAGAGGTAGAGAGAGGGAGAATGGGGAAAGAGGTGAGAGAGAGGAGAATGGGGAAAGAGAGGTAGAAAAGGAGAATGGGGAAAAGAGGTAGAGAGAGGGAGAATGGGGGAAAGAGAGGTAGAGACAGGGAGAAGGGGGGCAATGGAGGTAGAGAGAGGGAGAATGGGGGAAAGAGAGGTAGAGAGAGGGAGAATGGGGGAAAGAGAGGAATTAGAGGCAGGGAGAAGGGCAATGGAGGTAGAGAGGGAGAATGGGGGAAAGAGAGGTGAGAGAGAGGGAGAATGGGGAAATGGAGGTAGAGAGAGGAAAATGGGGGAAAGAGAGGTGAGAGGAGGAGAATGGGGAAAGAGAGAGGTAGAGAGAGGGAAAATGGGGGAAGAGGCAGAGAGGGGAGAGAATGGGGAAAGGGAGAGTGAGAGGAGAATGGGGGAAAGAGGTAGAAGAGGGAGAAGGAAGGAAATGGGGGAAAAGAGAGGTAGAGAGAGGGAGAATGGGGAAAGAGAGGTAGAGAGGGAGGAGCGGGGAAAGGTAGAGAGGAAAATGGGGAAAGAGAGGGTAGAGAGGGAAAATGGGGAAAGAGAGAGAGAGAGAGGGAGAGGGAGAGAGAGGGAGAATGGGGGAAAGAGAGGTAGAGAGAGGGAAAATGGGGAAAGAGGTAGAGAGGGAGAATGGGGGAAAGAGAGGTAGAGAGAGGGAGAATGGGAAAGGGAGGTAGGGAGAATGGAAAGAGAGGTAGAGAGAGAGGGAAAATGGAAGAGGTGAGAGAGAGGGAGGAATGGGAAGGGAGGAGGTAGAGAGGGAGAATGGGGAAAGAGGTAGAGGGAGAATGGGGGAAAGAGAGAGGTAGAGAGGGAGAATGGGGGAAAGGGAGGTAGAGAGGAGAAAATGGAAAGAGAGAGGTAGAGGGGAAAATGGAAAAGAGGTAGAGAGGGGAGATGGGGGGGAAAGAGAGGTAGAGTGAGGGGAGAATGGGGAAAGAGGTAGAGAGAGGGAAAATGGGGAAAGAGAGGTAGAGAGGGGAGAATGGGGGAAAGAGAGAGGTAGAGAGAGGGAGAATGGGGAAGAGGTAGAGGGGAAAATGGGGAAAGAGGTAGAGAGAGGGAGAATGGGGGAAGAGGTAGAGAGGGAAAATGGGGAAGAGAGAGGTAGAGAGGGAGAATGGGGAAAGAGGAGTGAGAGGAGAATGGGGGAAAGAGAGAGGTCAGGTGAGGGAGAATGGGGGAAAGAGAGGTAGAGGGAAAATGGGGGAAAGAGGTAGAGAGAGGAGAATGGAAAGAGAGGTAGAGACAGGGAGAATGGAAAGAGGTAGAGACAGGGAGAAGGGGGCAATGGAGGTAGAGTGAGGGAGAATGGGGGAAAGAGAGAGAGAGGGAGAATGGGGGAAAAGAGGTAGAGACAGGGAGAAGGGGGCAATGGAGGTAGAGAGAGAATGGAAAGAGGTAGAGAGGGAGGAATGGGGGAAAGAGGTAGAAGAGAGGGAGAATGGGGGAAAGAGAGGTAGAGAAAGGGAGAATGGGGGAAAGAGAGGTAGAGAGAGGGAAAATGGGGAAGAGAGGTAGAGACAGGAGGGAGAAGGGGGCAATGGAGGTAGAGAGAGAGGGAGAATGGGGGGGAAAGAGGTAGAGAGGGAGAATGGGGGAAAGAGAGGTAGAGACAGGGAGAAGGGGGGCAATGGGGTAGAGAATGGGGGAAAGAGAGGTAGAGAGAGGGAGAATGGGGGAAAGAGAGGTAGAGACGGGAGAAGGGGGGCAATGGAGGTAGAGAGAGGGAGAATGGGTGAGAGAGAGTGAGAGAGAGAGAGAGAGAGAGAGAGAGAGAGAGAGAGAGAGAGAGAGAGAGAGAGAGAGAAGTGGGGGGGGGGGGGAGAGAGAGAGAGAGGGAGGGAGAGAGGGAGGGAGAAAGAGGGAGAGGGAGAGGGAGGGAGAATGAGAGAGAGAAAAAGAGAAAGAAAAAGAGAAAGAAAAAGAGAGAGAGAGAGAGAGAGAGAGAGAGAGAGATAAGAGAGAGAGAGAGAGAGAGAGAGAGAGAGAGAGAGAGAGAGAGAGAGAGAGAGAGAGAGAGCAAGCGGAAGTAGAGTGAGTGAGAATGAAGAGAAAAGAAAGGGTTATGAGTTTGCATTTTCTTTTCTATTGTTTTTTCGTTTGTTTATCGGCATCAGAGATTCAGAATCTCGGGTCACTGACTTCAGTTGCCAGGAAGGAAGGAAGGGGGAGGGGAGGCGAGGGGAGGGAAGAGGGGAGAAGGAAGGGAGGAGGGAGAGGGCAGGAAAGCGTGCGTTTCTCTCTTTATTTCATTTCAGCACGAAATTTGTTAATCTATCTGGAACGACAGCTTTGGATAAGAGCCTTTTTCCTCTCTCTCTCTCTCTCTCTCTCTCTCTCTCTCTCTCTCTCTCTCTCTCTCTCTCTCTCTCTCTCTCTCTCTCTCTCTCTCTCTCTCTCTCTCCTTCTCATGTAAAGTGTGAGAGTGAAAGTTTGACTGTTAGTGAGTGAGAGTAAAAGTAAGAGTGAAAATGAGTGTGAGTGTGAACGTGTGAATGAGAGAGAGAGGGAGAGAGAGAGAGAGAGAGAAACTTTGTATGAGGGAGAGGCGAAGGAAGAGGAAAGATGAATGACAAGAACGAAAATAAACCTTGGGCCGCAAGGTGACCCATAGACATCAGAAATACCCTCCTGTTGAAAAGATGTGAGTCATTATCGGAGACATGAGAGCAGTATCGCGCAATGAAGAGGTGACATGAGGGTTGTTTGGTTGTCGAGTGTGATTGGTGTTCCGGTGGCGGCGAGGGAAAGCTTGGTTTGCTTCCGCGCTTGGAATGATAGCGGCCTTGTGCACTGGCTTGGCGGTGCCTGACGCGATGTGTTTGGTTGATGGGAGCTGCTTGATAGGTCGGGTAGGGCAGGCAGGGGTGGCGCAGGGCAGGGGCAGTGGGGGGAAAGAGGGGAGTGGGGCGGGGAGTGCCAACCTTCTCACTTAGGCACTGTTGCCAGACTAGTATGCTCCCCCTCTCCCATGGCACCGTCTTCTCCATTCTTAGTAGAATGTGTAACATGCCTTGCGGGAGAAGTTAGGTTGGTTAGTCTTATTTTCCTCCACAAATGCGAGCAATAGTTAAATCCCTTGGAATTATGCATAAGCTGAAGGGTAACAATCTGTCTTGCGAGTGTGAGAAACTGGTAGCTCTGTCGCCCAGTGGGGGTGCGGGAGGGGGAGGGGAGAGCCCGGGAGGGTTGGCGGGCACGGGTGTGTGTGTGTGAACAGTAGT
>BOPN01000433.1:200000-205000 GCA_017312705.2 Penaeus japonicus | reverse complement strand
AGCGACTCTGACGATGGACAATTCGTTCTTTGCCTCTTGTTCTTCTTGTTCTTCTTCTTCTCTTTCTTTGGCACTGATTTTTTTTCTTGCTCTCTTTTTTCCCATTCAGATCTCTTTTTTTATATCGCGCACAGTACCTTTCTCTGCGTTTTATTGTATTTCTTTGTTTATTTGTTATGCATATACAGGTATGCCTGAATGCATGTATGAATATATGTATGTATGTATGTATGTGTGTCTGTATGCGTATGAATGTATTTGTCTACATCAGTGGCTCTTAAACATGGGAACCTGAGCCCCCAGGATACGAAACGTACTGGCCAATTCACTACCATATTTACAGAGGGACTGAAAAAATAGAGATATAGGGGAGGGCGGTGATGATCCAGACGGTTGGATGGATGATATTAGCTCAGTAATGGAGGAAATTTGACAGGGGTGCGAGGAAATGTTATTAGATTCCAAGTACTAAATAGGTTAAGAACCACTGGTCTGTATCTGTCTTTCTATCTGTCACAAACGCAAACAATAATACACACACACACACACATACGCGCGCGCGCGCGCGCGCATATAGTCATATGTAAATGTGAGAAATATCTCTTATTTCCAAGCTTCATCCCACCATGCATCAAAGATAATGCTCATTTACATATTGAAAAGCACATAAAAGTGACAGAGAGAATATAACAATATCCGCGCCATATTCATACGTCAGGCTTATGGCTCCGAGGACAGCGAGGCAACGACGGCGGCCCTGGAGACGAGGGCGCTCAGACGCGAGGAAATGGCGCTCCTTTCCGGTCCTCGGTCGGTCCAGCTCTTGTCAGGCTTACGTGCGTTCACCTCAGGACACGGGGACGAGGGAGGGAGAGGGGGAGAAGGAAAGGGAGAAGGAGAGGGAGACGGAGAGGGAGAAGGAGAGGGAGAAGGAGAGGGAGACGGAGAGGGAGAAGGAGAGGGAGACGGAGAGGGAGAGGGAGACGGAGACGGAGACGGAGACGGAGAGGGAGAGGGAGAGGGAGACGGAGAGGGAGAGGGAGAAGGAGAAGGAGAAGGAGAAGGAGAAGGAGAAGGAGAAGGAGAAGGAGAAGGAGAGGGAGAGGGAGAGGGAGAGGGAGAGGGAGAGAGAGAGAGAGAGAGAGAGAGAGAGAGAGAGAGAGAGAGAGAGAGAGAGAGAGAGAGAGAGAGAGAGAGAGAGAGAGAGAGAGAGAGAGAGAGAGAGAGAGAGAGAGAGAGAGAGAGAGAGAGAGAGACACAAAGACAAAGGGAATAAGTGAAGACTTAGGTATACATAAATGTACATATGCGCACACGCACTCACTCTCATATGGAGACGTTTTGGTGTGTAAATATCAGTTTAACACATAAATCTCCATTAGCAGACGTCAGAAAACAATTTATCGAGTGGCGTTTATTAATAAGCGTCAACAAAAAAGTCAGAGCAACTGTACATCATCAATTTACGGTGAATTATGGGCGCCTTTACAAACCATCACCAGAGAGAGAGAGAGAGAGAGAGAGAGAGAGAGAGAGAGAGAGAGAGAGAGAGAGAGAGAGAGAGAGAGAGAGAGAGAGAGAGAGATTAAAGACGCAAAGGATAGTTCTTCGAGTATGGCGCTTTGCCTCATGTTTCTTTGTTTTGACTCGGGCTGTTTGTCGAAGGGGATAAGTCCCGAGGCTAATGCGGGCCCGACACAGCGCTGAGGAATCGCCCTTGTGGATTGTAGTCACAGGAACTCGGGGGGGGGGGGGTACGCAGGGAGGGGAGAGGGATGAATAGCTTGAGATTAGGAGAGAGAAAAGGTAGATAGATAGAGAGATATATGTATTTCAGGTTTATGGACAGAGAGATGGATGATTGGATGAATTGATTCGTGGATGTTTGGATGGAGGGAGGTAGGGATGGAAGGAATAATTAATGAATAAAGGTATGGATGGAATGCATAATGAATGAAAGGATTGATTAATGAATGGATAGAGAGAGAGAGAAAGATAAAGAGCGAGCGAGAGAAAGAGAGAGAGAGAGAGAGAGAGAGAGAGAGAGAGAGAGAGAGAGAGAGAGAGAGAGAGAGAGAGAGAGAGAGAGAGAGAGGGGGCTGAAGAAAGAGTGCACAGAAGGCCGAGCGGTGTAACGTCGCCTTTAATACATCTAACGAATTGTCAAGAGAATCCGAAAATAAACAACTACTGCCGAGGGGGAGAGGGGAGGGGGAAGATGGCAGAGACTAGGAGGGGGAGTCAAGAAGCTTGCGGGCCATAACTTCCTCCAGGTGGTTGCAAGTGTCTTGTGACTCCCCCTCCCCACCCCTCTATCTGTACCCTTTCCTCCTATTGCCCCCCCCCCCTCTACCTGACCCCTCACCCCCTATTGCTTCCCACCTTCCACCCTTCTCTTTGCTGTAAATCTCACGCCGGTGTTTGATGTGACGGAGACTTGCTCTCAGGTCACCCGTGTTAGTGCCCTTCGGAGGTCCTCGCGCGTCAACCCTTCATCCCCCCCCCTCCACTTTCTCCCTTCATCTCTCCCCTCCCCTCCCCCCTTTGTTACTATGTTTGTGCTGGCAATGATGTCACCGGGGCGGAAAACAGTCGAAATTATGGTGGTGTGGCGATGGCGATTTCAGTCGGCGATAATGTCAATAGTGTCAAGTGGGGATCTGTTGACATCTAGGAGAGATAAGAACACCGAAAGAGATTTTACCGTTTTTATTATTTTTTTTTTATTTTACATTTTCTCTCTTTGATGTGCTGTAAGGATCTTTCAGCATAGTGGATGTTTACGTATGATTCAGACACTCTGGGCAAACACTTGGCTCTTTGTAGTACAATGCTTAATGCTTTGTTTAAGACGGGGAGAGTGTTTGAGAACTGCTTTTATTGTCTTGTCCGTCCTTTCATGTGTGTGTTTTTTTGGCGTAGCTCTATTTTTTTTTTTTTCATTAATTGATTTCTTTTTGAGGGTTTCATTCAGGTTGATATGGCTTTAACCGTTGTGTTTTGTTTTTAATCGTTTTATTCTAGTAATGGTCGTTCGGTATGTAGTTGAATTGGTGTTTTGTCTTAATTTATGTTTTGCTTTTTCAAATTGTTTCATTTACTGATACTTCTAACTCTCGCTTGTTTCGTTTATATATATATATATATATATATATATATATATATATATATATATATATATATATATATATCGATCTATCTATCGGTATGTTTCTATATCCGTCTTTATCTATTTATTTATCTATCTATCAATCAATTCACCTATCTATCTATATCTATCTGTATCATTATCTATATCTATTTATTTATCTATCTATCTATCACATACACACCCCTTTCTCTCTCTCTCTCTCTCTTCTCTCTCTCCCTCCCTCCCTCTCTCTCTCTTTCTCTTTCTCTTTCTCTTTCTCTTTCTCTTTCTCTCTCTCTCTCTCTCTCTCTCTCTCTCTCTCTCTCTCTCCCTCTGTATATATATATATATATATATATATATATATATATATATATATATATATATATATATATAACACACACACACACACACACATATATGTATATATATATATGTGTGTGTGTGTATACGTATGTATATGTATATATATATATCATGTGTGTGTGTTTGTGTGTGTATGTGTATAGGTGTGTTGTATGTATATATACATATACATACTACACACACATACACACTCACACACACACACACACACACACACATATATATATATGTATATATATATATGTATACTCATATATATGTGTATGTATATATATGTATGTATATATATGCATATATATATGTATGTATGTATCTGTGTTGTCGCGCGCTTATTAAGTTGCTTCATTTTATCCCCTTCTCCTCGTCCTCCCACTGCTACATCCTAGTATTCATATTTTCTTTATTATTCTTATTAAAAGTCTTCGTTTTCCTTTTCTTCTTCCTGTTCCTCGTACTCTTTTCCTCCTTCCTCTATTCTTCTATTTTTCCTTCTTTTCTTATTATTATTACCATCATTGTTCCGCCTCCTCTTTATCTTCCTCCCCCCTCCTACTCCTCGTCCTTTTCCACCTCCTCCATCTCCTCCCCCTATTCATCCTAACCCCCCCACCCCACACCTCCTCCTCCTCCTCATTATTATCATCTTCATCATCATTTTCCTCGACCTATTCCTCTTCGACCTCCTCTTCGTCCTCCTGCTCCTCCTCCTCCCTCTGTTTATGTAATGTTCATTTTTCTTCCCTGTGACCGGGAGCACCTCATGGAGTAGTTGCTCCGGTTTTATTTTTAAGTCTTGGCAAGAATTTTACTACGCGGATAAAAAGAAAATTAAAGAAGCGTCTTAACATCCACCCTGGAGTTAAAGTTGGGGAAATGTGTCTCAGATTTCCCTGGAGGCTTTGGAGAAAGAGAAGAAGTGGGGAAGGATACGGAGAATGAGTAGAAGAAGAAGGAAAAGAAGAAGCAGAAGTAGATGAGAAAAAGGGAAAGAATGAGAGTAAGTAGAAGAAGTAGAAAAAAAACAGATGAGGGAAGGAAGAAGAGCAGAAACAAGAACAAGAGGGAGAGGCAGAACAAGCAGAAGGAGGAGGAGGAGGAGGAGGAGGAGGAGGAGGAGGAGGAGGAGGAGGAGGAGGAGGAGGAGGAGGAGGAGGAGGAGGAGGAGGAGGAGGAGGAGGAGGAGGAGGAGGAGGAGGAGGAGGAGGGGGAGGGGGAGGGGGAGGGGGAGGGGGGGGAGGGGGAGGGGGAGGGGGAAGAAGAGGAGGTGGATTGGAAAAATAGGAAGGGGAAGAAAAAAGAAGTAAGACGAGGAAGAGAAGAACAGAGTAAAGAGCATAACGACCATCACAATAACAACACCGATCATGATAACCCGGATAAGCACGGCATTGATGACAACCGAGCAAAATCAAAGCCGAAAAAAAGAAAAGCGACGCAAAGAGATGAAGGAATCGAAGAGAAGGAGATCAAGGAGCGAGGAGCCCCTGCAAGTCCTCCCGAGAAA
>BOPN01000433.1:192500-195000 GCA_017312705.2 Penaeus japonicus | reverse complement strand
ATATGTGTATATATATATATATATATATGTGTGTGTGTGTGTGTGTGTGTGTGTGTGTGTGTGTGTGTGTGTGTGTGTGTGTGTGTGTGTGTGTGTGTGTGTGTGAGTGATATTTATTCCTACTGTGGCAATATTTACACCTCCCCCCACACGCACACAATCACAATCACAATCACAAATACACACACACACACACACACACACACACACACACACACACACACACACACACACACACACACACACACACACACACACACACGCACACGCACACGCACACACATGAAGTGACGAGGGACGAAAATACAGCCTGAATGGTAACTCAAGACGCGATACTAAATTTCAGTCATTCGGTCCCACGTTTTTTTTCTTGTAACGACCAAGTTCTTTCGATTCGCAAAGCTTCGTTAGCTTGGCATTCCGTTGCTGAAGTATAAGGAGCGTTTAGCGTTAAGCCTGTATACAAAGTGGTTGCAGTTATTTTGTTCCATAAATGATACACATCTCGTGCAAGACAAAGAATGTGCTGTATCACCACCAAGGAAGAAAAACGTCCGTACACGACACTAAGAGCGAAGGTCAGTGAAGAGCAGAGTGGACGTTAAAGGACCAAAGTAGGAATTGGAACTAGGATGATCTCCTCTAATCGATACCGATGTTCACCGTCGTCACATGACCATCTTTTGATTCCCAGTAAAGTCTCTTTTTATCGAAATGGCGTCGTGTCCCCCGCCAGTCGCATGCGGCGATGTGCCCATGTCGTTCCGGCTATTATGTGGATGGACATGTGTTGTTCCCGTCCAGACCACGTTCTTGCTGTCTTGTTGTCTCGGCGATCTGAGGAGTTAACCTGTCTTGTCACAGACATTATCAGGCTATAATTGCCTTCAGCGAGATTGTTAGCTGTCATTCGGGGCTGGCTTTAATCTTGATGTGTTTTGGTCTTTTGCCACAAAGAGCTACAAAGTCCCCTGTAAGTCGAGATGGATACCTGTGCCTTGCAGCCCATGGTCCAGTGCCATCAAGCCTCCGTGTCCTGATTACCTTTCGCCATCAAGGGGCAATTAAGCCTTGTGCCACGTGGACGTCAAAGAAAGTTAGGATGAAGTCGAGCTGTAGTAGAGTTTTTAATGATTCCTTTGCCAGGTCATTTTTAAACGAAGCGCCCATCCCTTTCTACCCCTCTCACTCCCCCCGGCTAACCCCGAACACGGATCAACAGAAATTAAATGTGATAGTTTCATTTTACGGAAGGGTGCTTGCAAAAGCACGAATATACGCTCATATAAATTGCGCACAAAATAATGAGCGAGAGGGAGAGGGAGAGAGAGAGAGCGAGAGGAGAGAGAGAGAACGAGAGAGAGAGGGAGAGAGAGAGAGAGAGAGAGAGCAAGCAAGAGGGAGAGAGAGAGGGAGAGTGGTAGGGAGAGCGAGAGTAAGAGAGTGAGAGCGAGAGCGAGAGCGAGAGCGAGAGCGAGAACAAGAACAAGAACGAGAGCGAGCGAGAGCGAGAGCGAGAGCGAGAGAGAGAGCGAGAGAGAGAGAGAGAGAGAGAGAGTGTGTGTGTGTGTGTGTATCTATTGCGAGGAAATACTGCCGCTCCTGTTCCGTCTTGAAGGTATTGAGGGCATTCTTTTTAAGGTGCGGTTCGCCCTGTCTGCGTCACGTCTTCGGTCGCTACGCGAGTCACGCTTGTTCGTTTGTTTCCCTATTTGGAATATTTTCTTCGTTTTTTCTGTAACTGTTTTGATTGGTTGAGAGATATGTACTATAAATGTACTTATTGATAGACGTATGGACACCTATAGATATGCGGATATGTGCATGACCATCTTGTTACATTTCCTTATACGATCATTATCGTTACTCCCGCTTCTCCTGCTCTTCCTCCTTCGCAGCATCAACATCGTCACTATCGCCGTCACTGTCCCCGTTACCCCCCCCCCACCCTCCTCGTTCCCTGTCCCCACTCCGAGATCACAGCCCCAGAAGGAGATCACGACGACGCAAGACTGAATAGACGACAACAAACGAGGCTCATAATTACAGCTGCGACAATTAGCCCCAATTAGTGGTGTCTTGTGTCCGCGTGTGCGTGTGTGTAAGTGTATGTGTGTGTATGTCTCAGTGCATCCTCCTCTTTCCAAATTACGAAAGCTTGAAGGAAAAGTGGAACGAGGGGGAGGGGGAGTCCTAGATGGAGTAGAGAAGGCGAAACAAATGAGAGGTATGAGCATTAGGGAATAGGAAGAGGGAGAGAATCAGACCTCAGATGTGATGGGAGAATTATGAAGACGAGTTTCAAGAAGAGGCTTAGAGGTAGATGAAGATAAATGGGAACGAAGGAAGGCCCCGTAGGAGAGGGTTCTTATCTCGGTGCATGTTCTCGTTCAGCACTTGGGCGGATAATTGCTTCCACGCTCCCCGAGGCCTCCCCGCCGTTGCCGCCGCCGACGCTTCGTTATCTGATGGCCTCGTTAAGCTCTGTTAAAGGTCAATG
>BOPN01000433.1:185000-190000 GCA_017312705.2 Penaeus japonicus | reverse complement strand
TTTTTTTTTTTTTAGTTTTGACACTATTATTGTTATTGACATAACATGATTATAATAATAATGTTAGTATTGATGCTGGTAACGAAAACAATATTAATAGAAAAAAAAATCCCGAGAAATAGTGGAATGGCGTAAACAGAGGAGGTCAGGTATGCATACCAATCCACTGCTTGGTGACTAGGCGTTTTTTGAAACCATGTTTATGTAAAGAAGAATTAAATTAAATAAGAATGAAATAAAACCATTGTGGGCAGTACATGTCCCCGGCGTTAATGGGTTAAAGACAGCTATCGCAGTATCAGCAACCACTAGTTGAAGTTGAATAGGTGTATTTGCGTCTGAATAGTCGTTTTAACAAGGGAAGTGGGCGCACTGAGGCGAGGAAGTGTGGGTGGAGATGAAAAGTGGTGGGGTCCACATGGGGGGGAGGGGTGATGGTCGTGTTGCTTAATACTCTTTAACGGATTCCCTGGTGGGATGTTGGCGGTTGGGGAAGACTGACATCCTTTGCTTGTGTAACGTCTTGCTTGCTTGCTTGTTAAAGTGTGAGGATTTTGTGTTTCGCAAATATGTGCTGGAAGTATGAATGCGCTGTTGTTGAATTGCAACAGGTGTATGTATAATTATGTTTTGACTTATAGACTGTACTGTTTTCTGTTCTCGTATGCTGCCCTTTTACATGGGAGGACGAAGAGACAAGAGGTAGCGAAGCGAACGAGAGATTACGAGAATTATGAGGACTCGAGTATAAAAAGGGACAAGAGAGAGTGGCTTCTTGCGATAGAGAAGGTAATGAAGGGGGCGAGTTTGTCTTCGGCGAGGGGAAGCAAGGGGATATAAGGAGGCAGATCGAGCGGAGAGGGGAGTGTTGTTGTCAAGAATGCACGTTAGGCTTACGGGCTGATTGATCCGAAATATTGAATTACGTAAGAGCGAATCGGAATACGCGTTGAGGGTCTTTGGTGTGAGGATGACGCAATACGTCAAGGTGACCTAAAATGTTACGAAAGCTTATTTGGAGGCCGGGTGAGGATGTTCCGACGAAATACCGCTGCAGCAGGAAAGATGAAGAGTGACACAAGTTGGCGCGAGGGGGATGGCAGAGTACACAAGGGGAGAGGCCAGCATGTGCATACGCTTGTGTGTATATGTGTGTGTGTGTGTGTTTGTGTGTGTTTGTGTGTGTGTGTGTATGTTTGTGTGTGTGTGAGGGATCTGGCCTAAGCAGGATTATTCTTTGGAGGTTTGTGACTTTGGGTGATGTTGAGGTTGGTTGTTACTGAGTGATAGAGGAGCAGAGAGGCCCCATGCTCAGGGGGAGGGTTGGCCGTTGGAGGGCAGGGGAAGGGAAGGTTGACCGCGGCAAAGAAGGGGTTAACGGTGGGCTGGGAGTGTGTTGGCAGCGTCAGCGAGGGAAAAGTCTCATCGCCGTGGGAGGCTGTGCCACCATGTGTCCGCGGCTGATGGACAGCAGCAGATGAACACCCGAGCCCGTGTGCCGGCTGTTCAAAATAGAGTGATAAATGGAGTGAATTGAACTAAGATTCGATTGGGGCGGACGCGGCGCTCTACCGCTCTGATTTTTCTTTTTCGGAAGATAGTCTTAAAGATTTTTTACTGTGCTCTCATGTGGAGGATTTAGAGTGCGATTCACAACGATATTGGGCTCGCATGCATCCTTGTGTATACACGTGCAAATACACACTTACACTCACAAGTATATATATAAACATTCTCCCTCAGCAGAAGTGACATCCTATCAAAATTGTGATATTATGTATATTTGTAACGCATCAGCCGTTCAGGTAGTGGGGCATGACAGTGACAGATGAGAGTACCTGCTGACAGTGATAGGAGAGGGGATGTAGCAGTGACGGTGACACATGCTGTGCTTGTCCTTCTGATGAGTGGCAGTGAGATACGTAAAAGATATAGGGCGAGAAAAAATAGTTTTCTCTCTCTCTCTCTCTCTCTCTCTCTCTCTCTCTCTCTCTCTCTCTCTCTCTCTCTCTCTCTCTCTCTCTCTCTCTCTCTCTCTCTCTCTCTCTCTCTCTCTCTCTCTCTCTCTCTCTCTCTCTCTCTCTCTCTCTCTCTCTATTTTGCTCTCTCTCTCTCTCTCTTTCTCTCTCTCTCTCTCTCTCTCTCTCTCTCTCTCTCTCTCTCTCTCTCTCTCTCTCTCTCTCTCTCTCTCTCTCTCTCTCTCTCTCTCTCTCTCTCTCTCTCTCTCTCTCTCTCTCTCTCTCTCTCTCTCTCTCTCTCTCTCTCTCTCTCTCTCTCTCTCTCGCAGGTTTTGAGTTCTCAATATTGTTTTTTCCTTGTTGCATCTGTTCAACTGCATCTACTGTTTGTTCGTAAGCACATGTGCTTGTTACTCATATGCCCGCTTTTTATAGTATGCACACAATTCATCCCATGTTTAGGTGCCTATCAAATGTCAATGAAATATTAACTGAAGAGGAGTTTCATAGCACCAAGATGACATGATTAAAGTTCCTCTACTCCCCCGCCCCCATGCCTAAATATGCACTGATGAGTGTGACTGACAGCTATGCCAGATCGCAAAGGCGAAGGGCTGTCGAATGCTATTTGGTGATTTAGGCTGGTATGCTGATGGGGATTCGATTGATGGATGGCGCGGCGTGGCTTGATTAATTCTTGCGTCATCTGGTGGCGCTAATGTAGGTGGCCTTTGTCGGTCGAGCGGGTTGACTTAGATTGGATATTGATTTTGAAGATATGAGCCCAATGGCGTATGGCTTTTTATCCGTTATTACACATTTATGATAGATATACGTAGATAGATATATCATGTAGAATACTTCTGAAAAAGCTATACGAACATGTAGTTGATGTAGCGTTGGTGGTCGATATAAATATTCGCCCCCTGGTGTGAGGACCTGGTCGTACACGCTTCTGTTGTTATGCATATGATCGCAATTCTTTGTGCGTATCCACATTAAGATCTTACACTCCTACAGGGTATAATATATCACGTATATTGGCCACAAAGCCTTCAGTGCCACGCACTGTACCTTCTGAGGACACCCCCAGTGCCTTGCTCGCCTTAGGCCAAAGTGCCACAGTGGAAAGGGCAGGGACAGGGCGTGCCACAGGGGGCCAGAGAAACCATGTACCTAGTGCCTGTCCTCAGCAGCCCAGAGAACGCCCACCGAAATGTCTCGAGAAAGGATCGAACGACGCAAGCTTTGGCTACAGGTGAGTGGCCGACGCCTATCGGTGAGTATGCTGCTTCCCTTAGTCCAGCCGCGCCTCCTCCCCATCTCTCTCCTCCTCCTTTTCCCATTTCTCTTCTGCCTTCTCTTTCTCCTCCTTCTCTTCCCTTTCTTTCCCTTCCACCTCTTCCCAATCCCATTCTCCTCTTTCCCTTCCTCCTCCTCCTCTTCCTTTTCTTCATCCTCCTTTCCTGCATTTTCCTCTTTCTCCTCCTCTTTCCCCTCTTCCCCTTCCTCCTTCTCTTCCTTCTCCTCTTCTTCCTCCTCCTCCTCCTCCTCCTCCTCCTCCTTCTCCTCCTCTTCCCCTTCTTCCTCCTTCCTTTTCTTCCCCTTCTTCCTCCTTCCTTTTCTTTCCCTTCCTCCACCTATGCTTTCTCCTCCTCCTCCTCCTCCTCCTCCTCCTCCTCTTCCCCTTCTTCCTCCTCCTCTCCCCCTCTTCCCCTTCATCCTCCTCCTCCTCCTTCTTATAATCACCATAATCACCACCATCACCACCACCATCATCATCACCACCACCATCATCATCATCATCATCATCATCATCATCATCATCATCATCATCATCATCATCATCATCATCTACCTCCTCCTCCCCTTCTCTTCCGCCATCTCCCGCTCTCACCGTCTCTCTCTCATCTCCTTCCAAAGTCTGTGCCGAACCCGCGCCCTTGGAAGGTTCGGGACAAGCCTTGCAAGTGGCAGAGAGAAATCGATTTTTTTTGTTTTTGTTTGTTTTTGTTTCCACGGATTCTTTTTGTCAACGGACCCGCAAGTACATTATTGCTTATCTTCACCTGCTGTAAATAACCGCTTTTTATATCGGTCTTGCTGTCACGTTTTCCCCTTCGTCTTTTATCATCCGAGACAGCCTCCTCGCGCTCCCTCCCTCTGCGCATTTGTTATGTTTGTCATGTAATATAACTATTCTTCTCGCTTTATAAACAAGTTCCTGTTGTCTTTAAAAAAATCTTTTCGGGATGTTTCACCTCATCTTACTATTTCTAAACATTTCTAAAGTATCTTTTTTCTTCGTCATTTTTCAAAAGAAAAGAAAAAAGGTATTCAAGTGTCATCTTTGATTTACGAATTAGTTTATTCCAATGTATCTTTTTCTTCATCACTATTCAGAAGGAAAATAAAAAAGGGTATTCAAGTGCCATCCTTGTTTTACGGGTTACTTTATTTTTTCTTACGCTTTATCGATTGCCATCTGTTTTGTCCCTTGTTTCATTCGGCCTCGGAACAACACTCGCAAGCGCGGCTTTCTTCTGCGTGGTTCTCTCCCCTCCTGGCCCGGCCCTTATCACCACGCCGTTGTGCCGCCGCCGCCCCCTGTGAATCCCGGCATTTGTCATCGCATTCATCCCCCCTCCCTGTTTATTATCTTCTTCATCACCGTCACATTTATTATTGTCCTCCTCGCACACTCACTATCCCTCTTTTTTCTTCTATCACTCTCTTTTTCTTTTCTTTTTGTTGATTTTTTTTTTGTCTTTTATTGTTCTTTACTTTTCTCTTCTCTTCTCTCCTCTCCTCTCCTCCCACCTCTGCCTCCCCCTCCCTCTCCCGCTTTCTCTCTTCCTTCCCTTCCCAACTTCTTATCTATTTCATCAGCCACACCTTCTTTCACTTTCCGCTCTCGCTCCCTTCTTACTACTGTCTCTTTTCTCCCTCTTTCTCCCTCGCTCTCTCCTCCTTCCATTTCTCCCTTCACGATGCTGCCCGCCCTTACCATCCGTGAAAAATTAGGTGAAGCCTCCCAGCCGC
>BOPN01000433.1:177500-180000 GCA_017312705.2 Penaeus japonicus | reverse complement strand
TCTCTCTCTCTCTCTCTCTCTCTCTCTCTCTCTCTCTCTCTCTCTCTCTCTCTCTCTCTCTCTCTCTCTCTCTCTCTCTCGCTCTCGCTCTCGCTCTTTCTGTCTCTCATGCTCTCTCTCTTTCTCTCTCTCACGCTCTCTCTCTTTTTCTTTCTGTTTGTCTGCCTCTGTCTGTCTCTCTCTCGCTCTCGCTCTCGCTCTTTCTCTCTCTCACGCTCTCTCTCTCTCTCTCTCACGCTCTCTCTCTTTCTCTCTCTTTCTCTCTCTTTTCTCTCTCTCTCTCTCTCTCTCTCTCTCTCTCTCTCTCTCTCTCTCTCTCTCTCTCTCTCTCTCTCTCTCTCTCTCTCTCTCTCTCTCTCTATATATATATATATATATATATATATATATATATATATATATATATATATATATATATATATATATATATATATATGTGCATGTGTGTGTATGTATGTATGTATGTATGTAAGTATGTATGTATGTATGTATGTGTGAGTTTGTATGTTTGTGTGTGTGTGTATGTGTGTGTGTGCTTGCGTGCGTGTGTCTGTGTGTCTGTGTGTCTGTGTGTCTGTGTCTGTGTGTCTAGATCGTGCCCCTTGACCATCTCTTGTTTGGGGGCGACGTCCAGGGAGGTCGTGTTACTGCGCTGTTGACCTTGAAGCAGTTTCGATGGTTTTGTTTTGGAAATCTTGTAGCTTTGTTGAAGCTCTCGGCATTATTTTACACGCCATTCCCGCGATGGTTGGCAATTATCTATTAACCAGTTGGTGTATTGGATTGACGTATTGATCGATTCTCCGTTGATGACAGGTAATCTTTTTGACACTAATCATTTGATAGTCTATCTTACATTATCGGTGTTAAAATGACCAGCGCACGTGAGGGTTATAACTACGACAAGCATTTCGTTTTGAATGCATTCACCCCAGTGAGGATTTACATGCAGAAAAAAGGGAATTGTCTTGAAAGGAAGTGAGATGTCGCCGCCTGAAGACCAAGTGGGTGGCGGGGGAAGCACATGTCCTTGAAGGTGCGCCTTAGCTGGGGGTTGGGACGAAGAGGGGAGGGGAGGGGAGGGAGGTCGGGCGGGTGGGCGGGTGGGCGGGAGGGAAGGGCATGGAGGGAGGGAGGGGAGGAGAGGGGAAGGAGGGAAGGGAGTGGATGAAGAGGAGGAGGAGAAGAGGAGAGAAGGTATAAAGGAGAGAAGAAGAGGGTAGAGAGGATAGAGGAGAGAGAGAGGGAGAGAGAAAAAGTTAGAGGGAAGGAGGAAGAGGAGAGGGAAACGGAGGAAAGGAGGGAGGGTGGGGAGAGGGAGGAAAGGAGGGAGGGTGAGGAGAGGGAGGAAAAGAGGGAGCGAGGGATGGCGAGCGGGCGGGAGGGTGGGAGGGAATATGAAAAATAGAGAATGAAGAACACGGTAAAATTACCTCCGGCAAATGACTCACGGGTTTGTTAATCACACTCATGATGTAGCTTTTGCCCCACTCGGATTATGCTCACCTGGAAGATGCAAGACGTCCTTTTGTTTTATCGGTGCTCAGGTAGTAGGGGGCGAGGGAGGGAGAATGAGAGAGAGGGTGGGGAGACGTAAGGAGCTAGAGGTTAGGAAGGGCGAGAGAGAAATGGGTGTTGGAAGTGGAAGGGGGAGGAGAAGAGAAGAGAGGTGAAACGGGTGAGGGGGCATGGGCCTCCTTCATTCTCCTGGGCCAGGGGCCGTCGCCAAGCTATTTAGCGGACTATACTTCCGCCTCCTTGATTCAATCTCTCTCTCTCTCTCTCTCTCTCTCTCTCTCTCTCTCTCTCTCTCTCTCTCTCTCTCTCTCTCTCTCTCTCTCTCTCTCTCCCTCCCTCTCCTCTCCTCTCCCTCTCTCTCGCCCGCTCGCTCGCTCTGTAGGTGTTTTGCGAGTCTTTATATTCTCTTAACATTCTCGTCACGGTGGACATCCACAACGCCAAATCCTCTTGAGATCCCGAGTCTTCAATTTCGTTCATCAAGTTAAATCCAATCGCGGGGCGTCATCGGAGAATGATGCTGGCTGCGACGGCGCCGGCTGACTCAGGAACCACTAAGGTCACCGCGAGCAACATTCCCGGAGGCGGAATGGAGAGGCCATGGGTCGGGTGGGTGTTGGGGTGGGGAGCGGGAGTGGGAGGTAATAGAATCCCAGAAAGGACCCCCCTAAAGGAATCTCAAGGACGACTTCTCCGTCTACCGTATGAGTTTCCTGGACACTCCGTGCGCGGTCTCATAACAGCACCTTCGCCGTGTTATGGAGACAGTGGTGCGGGAAGGAGGGAGGTGGAGGTGTCATGAAATCGTCTCATACTACGCATTTATCCAAATAGGCTATACACACCAGCAAGTTATTTGGAGGGCAAGTTTTCATATATGTCATGCATTTTTTTTATCTGAATCGTCTAGTCATTGAATACTCATGTGTGCGGATACATATCTACGTATGAATGCCATATGTCAGAATGAATGAATGTGCTG
>BOPN01000433.1:160000-170000 GCA_017312705.2 Penaeus japonicus | reverse complement strand
CAGCGGAAATCGCCGTTGATATTCAAGAAAAAAGTAAATGATGGGAATTAGCATAAGCAGTTGTCTCATAATAACTCTTGAAACGGCCAATCAGCATGGAGTTCAAAAGGGGAATGCGTTAAGTATTTTGTCTGCGAGTCGATTAGCGGGAAATGGAATGGCTCTTGGTTGCCGCCAGGTCAGGACTCCCGCGCGTGCGACCACCGAGTTTCAGTTTAGCGAGGTGATGTTTTTTGTACTTTATAAGCTTTTCCTCGTTATTCTGGATCTCGCGATTTTTTATCGTTATGTTATGATTTCTGTTTTTACTATTATCGCAATTGCAGTGGTTTTCATCAAGGCCATCGTTATTATTAATATATTAATCGTCAACACCGTCATTTTCATCATTATCGTCACCATCATCAACATCATTGTCATTATCATCAACAACAACAACGACAAAAACAACAATAACAGTAACAACAAGAACGCTACCATCATCTTCAAAAATGTTCATCTTTGTACATGATCTTCTGGAGGGATGCAGGAATCTCAATGTGTCATACTTCTCTGATCTCACTGTTGTCATGCCTGATCCCGGATGCGCGCGGTAACTAGCGTGTTCATTTCCTTCTCTCTCTCTCTCTCTCTCTCTCTCTCTCTCTCTCTCTCTCTCTCTCTCTCTCTCTCTCTCTCTCTCTCTCTCTCTCTCTAAGTTTTTTTTTATTATTTATTTTACCTTCATGTACAGACTCACTGCGCATACCAGCGTGTCATGCATGACACGAATATTATGTATATAGTAATGGACTAATGAATGTACTTGGTTTGTCGCTCTCTCTCTCTCTCTCTCTCTCTCTCTCTCTCTCTCTCTCTCTCTCTCTCTCTCTCTCTCTCTCTCTCTCACACACACACACACACACACACACACACACACACACACACACACACACACACACACACACACACACACACACACACACACGCTGTCTCCCCTTGCCACTTCCTCCATCACTTCCTCCCATCCTTTCTCCTTCTCTCTCGATCCCACTTCCTTTCCCTCAATTCTCTTTTTATTCAGCCTTCCCTCCAATGTATGTATATAGACAAATAATTTGATAGGTAGATAGATATCCATATATATATCTATCTATCTATCTATCTATCTATCTATCTATCTATATATATATATATATATATATATATATATATATATATATATATATATATATATATATATGCATATGCATATGCATATGTACTTATTTACACAGTCAGACACAAAGACAGACATAGCACTCATACATACACACTCCCATCCTCCCCCTTCCCTCTCCCCATCTCTCCATCCCCCCAGTTCTCCATTCTCCTTCCTCTCACTCCTCCTCCCTCTTCTCTTCCTTTCCCCTATAAATAGATAGCACTTCTATATCCTCATAACCTGGGCGTTCTCAAAGGTGAAAGGACTTCCCACAGAATCGGTCGGTACTGGTGCCGGACTTTTGATCCACCGCTTCTTCCGTTTGGGATTTCCACTCATCGGTGCATTGTTACTGTGGTGCGGACTCACGCTGGTTTACTCATGCGCTGACTCACACTTCCTCCTTCCCCCACAGCTGTCCAGTGATTGTGATTTTTGCATCTGCTCCATTGCTTACTCTTTTTTTGCACGCTTGTTCCATTGCTCTTCGCATAGTTTAACTTTTTTTTCTTATTTTTTTTTTATTATTAACTAACGTGGGCATTATTTCGTTTTTGTCTGCTGCTGGCATATAGAATGACCTTTTTAAAAATTCTCCTTTGTTGTAGCAAAATGCTGGTTTGGCATTAGCGGTATGGACGGTTATTCTTCAGTGTCTGCTGGGAAGTTATTTTTTTATTGGATAGCAGGCAGAACACACACACGCACATACACATAATAACGCTCATTCCCGTTGATAGATACACACATACACACACACACACACACACACTCTCTCTCTCTCTCTCTCTCTCTCTCTCTCTCTCTCTCTCTCTCTCTCTCTCTCTCTCTCTCTCTCTCTCTCACTCACTCACTCACTCACTCACTCACTCACTCACTCACATTGTCAGACTCACACACACAGTTATAATTTACACACACAATGGGGAAGAAGCGGAAAAGGGGAAGCGGGGCATCCGGACAATTGTCAACCAACCAAGCTGCACCCGTTTTATTCCTGGGAAGTACAGAAATACGCTAAAAGAGAAACGAAACAGTGTGAAGAAAATCAGGAAAATCTGATATGCTATGCAAGGGAAAAATAAGAAGAAAGATTTGGTATGTTGCGTAAAAAACAACAACGTATTTATGACCTTGTTATAACGCCAACAACGTCGCGTCCATTATTTATATCCGTGTAGTGTGTTGACCTTTTCATGCTTGCCCACGCTGGCAGTGTGTGTTATTTATTTGTTACTATTTTGATAAAAATGAATGTGATATATTATCGAGAGGAAGAGGGGAGAAAGGGAAAGAGGGAGAGAGGAAGAAGGATGGGAAAAGGAGAGGTAGAGTGAAAGGTGGGAGAGGGAATGGGAGTGGGAGTGGGAGAAGGAGAAGGAGAGGAAGGCGAAAGAAAAGAGAGAAGAAAGAGGAGAGGGGAGAGGGGATAGGCAGAGAATGGATGGGAAAGAGAGAAGGAGACAGAGGAGGGGAAAGATAGAGAGACAGGATGGGAAGGAAAAGGAGACAGAAGAGAGTAAAGAGAGAGAGACAGGATGGGAAAGATAGAGAGACAGGAGGAGATAGAGAGAGACAGGATGGGAAAGAGAGTGAGACAGAGGATTGGGAAAAAGAGAGACAGCAGAGGAAAGAGGGAGAGACAGTATAAGAAAAAGAGAGAGAGACAGGAGGGGGAAGAGAGAGAGACATAAGGAGAAAGAGAGAGAGACAGGAGGGGGAAGGGAGAGAGAGAGACAAGGGAAAGAGAGAAGGAGGAGGAGGAAAAGGAGCAGGAGGATGAAGGATGAAGGATGAAGGATGGTGGATAATGGATGATATATATATATATATATATATATATATATATATATATATATAGAGAGAGAGAGAGAGAGAGAGAGAGAGAGAGAGAGAGAGAGAGAGGAGAGGAGAGGAGAGGAGAGGAGAGGAGAGGAGAGGAGAGGAGAGGAGAGAGAAGAAAAAAGAGAGAATTAAAGGAGGGGAAAATAGAGAGAGGGACGAAGAGGAGGGGAAAGAGAGAGAGAGAGAGAGGTGGAGAAGAAAGAAATAAGAGAGGGGGATGGGGATGAACTTTAACAAATAAATGGGAAACATGAAAAAGTACCTCACATGGTTACGTTTTGGTTTTGTCAGGTTCCTTGAGCACGCTAGGGAAGAAAGGCAGTGCTTCTTAAAGAATAATGCCGCTGTATAAATGAACATTGACACACACGCGTTTGCTGACGTGTCTCTGTGTAGGTTTACATGTACGTATGTGTGTGCGTGTGCGTCGTTTTGAAGCTAACGAGGCAACCAATTTGCAAAAAGGCGCTCTGTCGCTTTTACGGAATCGTCCCTTCATAGAATTAACGATTTATTGGCGTAAAACGGTGTCGACTTTAGCAGAATAAATTTGCACAGTTTCGAAATATTATTGTGGCTCTTAAAAAAGGGAATAGAAAAGAGAGATATAACAAAAAATATTATCAACGCTGTTTTCAGCATGGAGGGATGTCTGTTTTACGACCAGTCTTCCCCTATCGGCGATGCCACATTGGCTATGGGTAGTACTGTCCTCTTTATATCCGAATTCATGGGTGCTTTGCTCGTTGGTAGGCGGAACACATACACTCTGAGCACACACATGCGAGAATGAACGCTTTTGCCATGGCATATCTGTGTATACCAATTTGCCCATATACTTGTTCAGATGAACACGTCTGACTGAACACATATATTTTGTAAACACACACACACCCAGTCACAGGCTCACTGCAGTCCGGGATACCTGCAAGAGCTAGGCTGTTGGCAGGCGGCCAGGACTGAAGCGGCTCGTATGAGTTGTGGGAAATCATAGGCCGTCATTCCCTGTTTCTTTTCTCTCTCTCTCTCCTCTATCCCGTCCCCCTTCTGCTCTCCATTTCTTCTCTCCCCCCTTTTCTCCCTTTCCTCTCTCTCTCTCCCTTCGCCCCTCATTCTCCTTTCCTTCTCTTCCGCCGTTCCACCACCTTCTTTTAGGGGGTCTATCTTAATCATTTTGATATCCAGGTATTAGTTCCCTTTCCTCAATGTGAAGGGCCACCGTTCGAGTCCCCTGGATGGACCACCTCGGTCACAGCTTTATCTCCTGAAAATCCGGAATGCGTTTTGTGGGCAAGGTCATTTCTTCATTTTTTCTTGGTTTATAATGTAAGGAGAGGAATGATAGTGATATTGATAATGATATGGTAACGTTACAACGATTGTAAGGATAATTTTGATAATGTATGTGAAAAGTATTGTTATAATTATTAGTAGTAATAGTAATAGTAGTTGTAGTAGAATTGTCATTATTATTACTATCATTGTCATCATCATCATCATCATCATCATCATCACTAATACCCTTATTATTACCATTATCATCATCACTAATAAAATAAAACGGCTCTTTGTGGGTGGGGGATGAGTGTGTGGAGGTGGAAGGAGGAGAGGGTGGAGTGGAAGAAGGAGAGGGTGAAAGTGGAAAGAAAAGAGGATAGCGGTGGAAGGAAAAGAGGATGGAAGTGGAAGTGGGAGATAGCAGACGTGGAGCAGACGTGGAAGGAGGAGAGGGGAGAGGGCGGAGGTGGAAGGAGGAGAGGGCGGACGTGGAAGGAGGAGAGAGCGGAAGTGGAAGGAGGAGAGGGCGGAGGTGGAAGGAGGAGAGGGTGGAGGTGGAAGGAGGAAGGTGGAGGCCATTGTCTTCTTTGTTGGGATGCTGACCCTCCTGATACGGATCTGATAGAGTTCGTATTCGTCTTCCTGTGGCTTGTCTGCTGTTTATCTCTTATGTCGTTCTTTTGTTAATCTCTCTTTTATCGCGTTGCTTCGACCGGATTCTTTTTATCGTCTCTTACCGTCTCGTGCTTCCAGTATCTCTCGTTCCAATTTATTTTCTCCAAGTTTGTAAACAAAATAAGAGCTTTCATCTCTTTTTCGTTAATATTTTTAAAATTTCATCCTTCCCTTCCTTTCTTCTTGTTTTTCGTGTATTCCTTTTTTTCGTTTCCTATTTAACATTTTTTTTCTTTCTTTTCTTCTTCTTCCTTTTCTTCATTCTCCTCCTCCTCTTCTTTCTTTTCTTCCTTTTCTTCTTCCTCCTCCTTCTCTTCCTCTACTTTCATTTACTTCGATAACTCAGTGAACTTCATTTCAACACGAATGCTCCCCTTTTCACCTTCACTACGCCTCCCAGTGTGGTGTTTACTTTTCTTATGTACGCGCTCTAGTTTCTGTGTGGATGTTGATTGCGGATGAATATTCGACGGGTGTGGCTTTGACGCGAACAGAATGTGGGTGCTTTTATTATTTCTGTACTTTGTTAATACTTTGGTTTAGGTAGTTTTGGGGGTAGGAATGATACGTTTAATATTTAATAGCAGTTATGATAATGATGATGGTAATGATACTAGTAGTAATAGTATTGATGGTAAGGATAATGATGATGATGATGATTACTTTTATTATCATTATAATAATAACGAGGATGGTGGTGGTGATAAGCATAACAGTGATACCAGTAATGGTGATACATAGATTATGTATGTAACTATGATAGTATTGAGTATAATTATTGTTATTATCATTGTTGTTACGTGTATCCTTATTTTTTTCTGTTACATCTATTTTCATTATTCCTCTCATCATTATTATTGCTATCATAATCAGTAACATTACCGTCATCATAGCCATCACAATTATTACAATATATACAGATTTAGACGGCATAGTGTTTGTAAAGCCGGATTATCTGCAGTTCTCCCCGAGTAGGATTTTAATTTGATTGGATCCATCAAAAGGAAATTACAGTAAGATACAAAGAGTGAGAAAAGGTTTTTAACTCCGCCTCTACTTCAGTGGCGGCTTGGTTCTAATGGTCTTTTTTCCTCTTCATATTAAAAGGAAGGAAAAATGTGGAAAAGTTTGCCTGTTTCTTTTCACGATTTTTGTCATGTGGGCTAGTTATTTATTTTATCTGTTGATTTATTACTGTAATCAAGAATCCATCCACCCACCCATCCATCCATCCATCCATCCATCCATCCATCCATCCACCCATCCATCTATTTATTTCCGTTTATTGTTGTCCCTGTTACTTTCCCATCGAGTGATTACGGGCTCAATCCGGAGGTGATTCCCTGAGCAGCCGTCCATTTTCGGGAACCTGCGAAGGGCCAAGACGGAGCCAAAGTGAACAGAAGTGGTTGTGTCATTTGGCGTTATGGATGGCTGTCGGAAGTAGGGTGACGGAGGAGGAGAAGGAGGAGGAGGAGGAAGGAGGATGACGGAGGAGGTAGAAGGAGGGAGGAGGGTTTGCGGGAGAGGGGAATGGGAAGACAAGGGGGGAGGGGCTGGTAGAGGGAAAGGAATGGAAGAAGAGGGAAAAAGATAAAAAAAATGTAGTGAAGAAGGTTGATGGAGGAAGAAGATGGGAGAGTGAAAGCGGTGGGAGAGATAGAGATAGAAATAAAGTTAGGTTGTCGAGGTTGGCCTAAGAAAGTTGATGATGCAGAAGGAGAGGGAAACTTCGGAGATTTTGCGTTTGATAGTTGATTAGAGGGGAGGAATGAGGGAGGGATATGAGACGAAGGAGGGGGATAGAATAATGAAGAAAATAAGAAAGGGTCGAGTTGAAAAGGACGATGATGAGCCATTCTGTTGGGCAGGAAGATTACGTACACGTTGGCTGCGTCGGGGGCTATAGATTGTGCAAGGGAAAACCTGCTTGATCGAATATTGATGGAGTAAAAAAATGCTAGGAAATTGTGAAGCAAAGTAATGACCATGGTGAGGGAGAGAAGATATATGGGAGGAGAAGGGAGAAGAGTTATCGTGATGGAAGACAGGATTTTAGGAGATATGTATCCCTTACAACAACTCTCTTTTTCATAGACCCCCCCCCCCCCTCTCTCTCTCTCTCTCTCTCTCTCTCTCTCTCTCTCTCTCTCTCTCTCTCTCTCTCTCTCTCTCTCTCTCTCTCTCTCTCTCTCTCTCTCTCTCTCTCTCCTCTCTCTCTCTTTCCTAGTGAGAAAGTTCTCTCTCCCTCCCTCCTAGTAAGAAAGTTCTCATGAGGAACACGTAGTCCTGAGAGGAAAGGTGTACACCAAAACCCTATCCTCCTCGAAGGACGCCAGGCACCTCCCTGGGCGTACGCTAACAAGCACAGAAGTCCCTCCCCCGCCAGGTGGTTCCACGCTGCGCCCACCTGTATTGGTAGCGTTTCCCCTCTCTTCTCGGCCCTCCTTCTCCCCTTCTCCCCTTTCCTTCCCTTTTTCTCCCCCTTTTTCCTCCCGTTCCGTCACCCCGACATCTCTATTCGTATCCCTTTCCTTCTCCCCTATTCGAGGCCTCCCTATTGGAACCAGTGAAGCACGCGCCAAAGTTTTGTACATTTTACAGGGAAATTCTTGTTTTACAGGAAGAGTCAGAGTTGAAAACTTTTTTTTATTGATACGTTTTACTATTTTTCCTGTGACTGTCATTGTGTTTTGCTATTTTTTCATTGTTGTTATTTTCTTTATTTTGATATTTTAAGGAAGCAGCCGCACTTATTCACCTTTTTCTTGTTAGATCATTTTCATTTTCTGCCACGCACACACACACACACACACACACACACACACACACACACACACACACACACACACACACACACACACACACACACACACACACACACACACACACACACACACACACACACACACACACACACACACATACACACACACACATACACACACAAGCAAACAAGCAAGCAAGAAAGCAAGCAAGCACGAAGACAAAGACAAGCACACTGAGACAGAAAATTAGATGGTCGAACGATTGTCTGTCGATCCCCGCTCACCTTACATGGCTCTCTTGCGTAATTGCACCAGGAAGTAATTGGCTTCATCCTTAATAACGGGGCCAGTTTCGTTCCCAACGTCTCAAGCCTCGAAGGATCCCCCGGGGTGCGTAGGAGGCGCCAGAAACACCTGGCGGATGTGCCTCCTCCCTCTCGCTGAGTAAGATGCCGTGTGTGAGGAATCTCGTCCTCCTCCCCCTCTTCCTTACCTTCCCAACCCCTTCCTCTCGCCATCGCCACGGCTTGTGTGGGAAGAGGGAAAGGGGAGGGGGAGGAGGGGAAGATGGAGGGTGGTGGGACGCGGTATGGAATGCGATTATTTGTAGCTAAGGGCGGAAGGGAAGGATAGGGGTTGAGAAGGGGTTCAAGAGGGAATGCATAGAGAATGGTGTTGTTAACATCCTCTCTCCCTTCCTTCATCCCCACCACTCAATCGAGAGACAGGTGTATGAGACGCGAGAGCGCCTTAGCGACCACGCCCTCTCCTCTCCACCAGCTGTGTGATTTCCTGTAGGACATGCTACGCTACTTGTGTATATCACTTATTTTCATTTTTTTTTCTCTTACTGGTTTTCTCATATATTTTAATGAGGTACAGAGGTCATGCGTGTTATGGTATGCACGCATATTGTATGAGTGCGTTTTGCGTGAGTGATTTATTTTACACATGTCCTTGTGCAAGCCTACAGGAAATGTACTTGGTGTGGTCTTCGACAAACAAAGACGGGAGGACAAAGGCAGGGGACAAATATTTGGTAATATTTACTAATATAACCAGGGATCGGGAGTATACGAAAATAACATGTATTCACCGTCAAGCTTCCTCAAAGTACCCTCGCCATCACTCTTCCCAAACAATTCCTCAAATTTACCTTGGAATTCACAAATGTTTTCGTTTAATTACTTCCTTTTACCTGACGGAGCTGATGCCGCCCCCTCACGCCCCCAACCATTCCTTCCCCTCTGCACTTCTCCCCCCTGATTGACACCTGAGTAAGATATTAAGGTAGCAGTGAGGGCGAGACTCGATGTGACAGACAGGTGACAGTGAGTGAAGGGGCAGGAGGGCGGAGGGAGAGGGACGCGGGCAGGGCGAGAGGGTTGGGGCGATGGGGGGAAGGGAGGTTACGATGGTAGCCATGTCTTCCTGTTCGTCCAACCGGTAGACAGGATACGACGGGATTTATGCTACGGGTTAATCTAAGCTGGCGTGCGGTTTAGAGGGGAGGGGAACCCGAGACGGGGGAGCAGGGGAGGGGTTGCCCGACGCTCAACATTATCCCCGGAGGCACAAAAAGGCGGTTTGTGGCGGGGCTCTCAATTGCGTGTATGCGTTGGGGTGGAGTGTTGGTTTGCTTACCTCTCTCTCTCTCTCTCGCTCTCTCACTCTCTCACTCTCTCTCTCTCTCTCTCTCTCTCTCTCTCTCTCTCTCTCTCATTGTCCAAAGGCAATACTCTTTCCTCTTATTTTGCCATTTCGACCTATTTCGCACAGTGCTTTAATTTTGTCACATAAATAATTCAACCATATGTTTGCCGACAGCCGTTTCCTCATGAAATACTTTAAATTCAAAATGTTCCGAGTTCATCAACCCGACTGGACAAAGGGGAAGGAGGGCGAAGGGATGGGGTGAGGGGGCGAAGGGTCTTGCAGGAAAGTGACGTCTCGACCACACGTCCCTCCTGCCGCCATCGCCCTGTCGCGTTAATATAT
The DNA here is from genome assembly GCA_017312705.2 of Penaeus japonicus. Taxonomy (NCBI): domain Eukaryota; kingdom Metazoa; phylum Arthropoda; class Malacostraca; order Decapoda; family Penaeidae; genus Penaeus; species Penaeus japonicus. The sequence continues at coordinate 160,253 of BOPN01000433.1, read as the reverse complement.
TATAGCCGACGTTTTTTTATGAATTATTTCCTTTTTATCCCTCTTAGTGAGTTCCTGGTCCGTTTATGGTATTTTCTTTTTTTCACGGTTGGCCTTTTGTCAGTTCATAGCTGGACTTTGCATTCGTCGAAATATGGTATTTTGTTTTTGTTTTCCCAATTTCATTTTTGTCTATTAGCTTTTGCTCTATTCCCTATCCTTTCCGCTCTCGTTATTATGTCGTTTTCTTTTTGAGCGTTTTTTCTTTTGCTCC
>BOPN01000433.1:150000-152500 GCA_017312705.2 Penaeus japonicus | reverse complement strand
AGGAGGAGGAGGAGCAGTAACAGCAACAGCAACAGCAGGAGAAGGAGGAGCAGCAGCAGCAGAAGCAGCAACAGCAGAAGGAGGAGGAGGAGTAGAAACAGAAGCAGAAGCAGCAACAGGAGAAGGAGCAAGAACAGGAGGAGGAGAAAGAGCAGTAGGAAGAGCAGGAGGAGGAGGAGAAAGAGCAGGAGGAAAAGCAGGAGGAGGAGGAAGAGCAGAAGGAGGAGGAGGAGGATGGAAAAAAAGAGGAAGAGGGCATTACGGGGATCAGCTAGCCGGCAGTAGTCACGTTTCTGCTGCTGTTGAGGGAAGAGGACGCAGGAGAGTAGCAAGAGAGAGCGAGAGAAAGCCAGCGATATGAACACAAACAAACAAAAGAAACGTGTATGCAAAGAGCGTTGTCCTGCGTGACCTGTCTTATCAATCCTTCTTTCCAAATGGTAGGTCACGTAATCTGAGCAACTTTACATTTTATTGCCATCATTTTGCCAAATCTTTTGCCGTTAAGATAAACGATTATTTTTTATCATAGTAAAGTTGGAAGAAACAAACCGTTCGTCTGTTTTTTTGTGAAGTTGTTCCAGTCGACCTTCCAACTATAGTATTTGGACGTGTATCCGGAAGAAGAGAACACTCAAAGAGAGAGAGAGAGAGAGAGAGAGAGAGAGAGAGAGAGAGAGAGAGAGAGAGAGAGAGAGAGAGAGAGAGAGAGAGAGAAAGGAAAGTGAGATGAAGAGAATAAAAACTTTGTTTTGACTAACGAAATTCAATGTACTAAAACACCACAAAGAGAATAAAATGTGTATGGAGGAAGGATATATGTTGCAAAATATTGCATTTGAATCTTCAGTCGTGCTTGGCTTCGACTATTTGATATAGAATGGTCGTTGTGTGGCTGGTTGATCGTCAGGTTACCGTCTTATCATCATCCAAGCCACAAAAACTTGTAGAAAGATGTCAGCTGGTGTCGACCCCCACCCCCCTCTACTTCCTGCTTAATCCATCCCTTGGTAGCGTTTCCTCCCCCGACTCTTCACACACACACACACACACACACACACACACACACACACACACACACACACACACACACACACACACACACACACACACACACACACACACACACAAACGCACGCACACACATTCAAGAATCAGCTGGTATGTGTAGTTTTTGTGTCATTGACAAGAGCTGATAGGCGTGACAGGGGAATTTCCTCAATAGGCTTTCATACCGGTCTGCTCCTGTTTTTATTATCTCATTCTGTTTATATTATATTATTTTATATTATATTGTGCTATAGTATATTATATATTGTATTATGTTATATTTGTTATTTTTATGTAATCGATGCGTTTTTGTCTATGTGTTTTATTGATTTGTTTTTTTCCTTTTCAGGTGAGTGACAGTCACGGATGTTGGACCAGGTCGAATGCGCGCGTGTAAGTGTGTAGATGACAGGGGGTGGGCTGAGAAAATGGGAGACAGAGATTCAAAGTAAAATATTGAAAGTTAGGGAGAAAGGAAGAGCGATAGGTAGGTATGTAGGTAGATAGGTAGAGAGATAGATGCATAGATGATTAGATAGATTGATGGACCGATTTATAGATAGACAGACAGGCAGACAGAGAGAGACATACAGGCAGATAGACAGGCAGACGGATAGATAGACAGACCGATACACAGACAGGCAGTTTGAATACGTTCCTCTCTTGTAATTGTAATTCCTCCTCCACAGTCATGAACTCTGTCGCATTGCCAATCCTTTTATGCCGCGGGTTGTTCTATAAATGATATTTATCAATGCATGGTATTTATCCTTCCATCGCCCCATGCGCCCACACTGCACACGTCGGATAGCAGGATCGAGGAGGAAGATCGGAACTCGGATAAGGGGAGGGGGGGGGGGGAAGCGTGTCGATGGTAGACCGAAGGCTGATGAAATGAAAACAGGGCTTAAGCGATCGGTATCCACTTCGATCCCGCTCTTCTGGGCTCTGTCCTCCGCCCCCTTTTCTTCTTGGGTTTCCTCTTCCTAGCTTCCCTTCCCCCTCCCCTGTTTTGGTACGATGTGTTTATTTTTCTCTTCTGTTTAAGGCTGTTATTTTGATATGTTTTCTTGTTTTTATTCTTGATCTCCGTCTTTTTTCCCTCTATTTATTTTATTTGTTTTGTCTTTGTTTTGTGTTGTTATTCCTGCTCTTCTTTTTGTTCTTCTTTTTCTATATCGTCTTCTTGCCAGTCCTCTTCTATAATTTTTGTTCCTGTTCCCCTTCCTCTACCCCTTATTCTCCCTCTCTTCTTCCTCCTCCGCCTCCTTCTTCTCGCCACCCATATCCCACCTGAAGGAGGTTATTGCCTCTCGCATCCTCCTCCTCCTCAGCTCCAGAGAGGGAGGCTTTGACGGAAGGAGTGGCAGCGCGGCTCCAAAGTGGCAGGCAAAGGCGGAAGCCCCGTGTCGCTCTGTGTTGGCTCCTATATGGCTGTCGTGAAAGAGAG
>BOPN01000433.1:142500-145000 GCA_017312705.2 Penaeus japonicus | reverse complement strand
AAATTAAAGGAAGGGAAGGGAAAGGAAGGGGAAGTAGAAGGGAAGGCAAGGCAAGGCAAGGCAAGGCAAGGCAAGGCAAATGGAAAGAAATGGAAAGAAAGGAAGGGGAAAGGAAAAGGAAAAGGAAAGAAAAGGAATCGGAAGTAGAAGGGAAGGCAAGGAGAGGAAAGGAAAGAAAGGAAGGGAAAGGAAAGGAAATGGAAAGGGAAGAGGAAAGAAGGATGGAAGAGGAAGGGAAAGGAAAGTGAAATGGAAAAGGAAATCGGAAGGAGAAAGCGAAGGGAAGGGAAGGGAAAATTAAATTAAATTATGTTAAATTAAATTCAAGAAATGGGAAGGGGAAAGGGAAAGAAAGATGACAAAAGATGAATAAGGAAAGAGAGTCTAGATAAGGTACCTGGAAACTCTGCGTAGGAGGGGAACGGAGGGCTGCTTGAATAAAAGAATAATAAGGGGATAGAATGGGTTGGTAATGGAGTTGATGGGCCTGTGGGACTCTTGGCTTGGTGGGGGTGAAGGAGGGAGAAAAAAAGAGAAAGGAAGAGAGGAGAAAAAAAAGAGAGTGAGGAAGGAAGATGGGAAGGGAACCGGAGGCGAAGAGGAAGAGAAGGGGGAAGGATGACAGGAAGGCGGAGGGAAGTTAGGATTTTGAATAATTAGATAAATTCGTAAGAGTTTAGTGTAGAAAGACAAGAAAATAAGTCTCACGGGGAACTGACGTACTTTATCAGAGGCGGATGAGCGTAGAGAGAGCTGTACGAGTGACCAAACACCATGGATCGGAGAACGAGGAAGAGCGGGAAAGCAAAGGCAGTTCGCAGGATGCCGCTCATTGAAAACACACACACGCCTTTCACACAGGACTGAGGAGCGCGCTTCTGGTATTAGAGTCAAATCCGAGGAATATAAGGGCTTCGCGTGGCGTCGCGTCGCAGGGTGAGGGTGTCGGGCGAAAGGGCGCGTAGAGGAGGGCGACGAGCGCTCGGCCGGAAAATTTGCTGCCTGTGTCTAGATTTTTTGTCACAGCACACGCGCGGACCCTAGTGTGTGTGTGTGTGTGTGTTAATGTTATTGTTTATCTGTAGAATTTTTGAGGATTCGTTGCCGATATTTGGTCGATGATTCCCCAGTTAAGATAGCTTTTTTATTTTCCAATTGAGACTAATTGAAAAATGATCCAGGTAGGCTTAGTGAGCCTGTTTTCAAGAATGGTTCATTGGCAGGTGACTGACTATCAATAATTGGTGCTCAGTAATTGGGCTTTTCGCTCGGGGTATCAACTCTGAGGAGGGCGAGAGCAGGGAGAGAGAGAAGCATAGGAGATAAGAAAAAGGTGGGAGAGGAGGATGGATAGGTAGGTGAGCAGGAGAGAACGGTAGAAGAGAAAAAAAGAGAAAAATAGGAGAGGAAGGGAAAGGTAGGTGAGGAGGAGGGAGAGGTAGGTGAGGAGGAGAGAACGGTAGAAGAAAAAAAAGGAAAAATAGGGGAGGAGGAGGGGAAAGGTAGGTGAGGAGGAGGGAGAGGTAGATAAGGAGGAGAGAACGGTAGAAGAGGAAAAGGGAAAAGTAGGAGAGGAGAAGGGGAAAGGTAGGAGAGGAGGAGGGAAATGTAGAAGAGAAGGTGGGAAGAGTAGGAGAGGAGGAGGGAAAGGTAGGAGAGGAGGAGTAACTGAAGGAAGGGTAGGAGAGGAAGAAGGAGAGAAGGAAGCATGGGAAAGGAGGAAGGAATTCAGGAAAGATGGGAGGGGAGGAATGACTGAAGGAAGGATAGGAGAGGAGAAAGGAAAGTTGAGAGGAGAGGAGGAAGAGAAAAAAGAATAGGAGAGGAGGAGGGAGAGAAGGAAAGGCAGGAGAAGGAAGGGTGAAAGAGGAGGAAGGATAGGGAAGGAGAAAGGGAAGTTAAGAGAGGAGGAGGAAGAGAATGAAGGATGGGAGAGGAGTAAGAAAATGAAGAAGGAGGCTCCACCGAAGGAAGACGAATGTTGTTTGGAGACAGAGTATCTGTTACCTAACGTCACTCCAAATGAAGACAGATGAACGAAAGAGATGATGACTGCTCATTTGCATCGTCACGAAAAAAGGAAGGGAAGGAAGAAAAAAAAGGAATACAATCGAAAAGATAGGAAAAATAAGATAAAATAAAACTCAAGACTAAAAAGAAAACTGAAGCATTTAAATTGAAGCAAAATGGATTGTGGGGCAAGAGAGGTAAGGGAGATGATGGGAAATGAATGGGTGACACGGCTAAGGGGCGGAAAGAGGGGCGGAAGGAAGGGTGACGGATACTGTCCTAAGAGAGAAAGTGCATGGGGGGGACTGAGGATATAGAGAGGGAGTTAGAGTGAGAGTAAGAGTGAGAGTAAGAGAAAGAGAAAAATAGAAGGAGAGAAAAGAGAGAGAAGACACACACACACACACACAGAGAAAGAAAGAAAGAAAGAAAGAAAGAAAGAAAAGGCAAGAGAAAAGAGGAGAAAGAGGGAGAGAGAGAAAGAAAGAGA
>BOPN01000433.1:125000-137500 GCA_017312705.2 Penaeus japonicus | reverse complement strand
ACACACACACACACACACACACACACACACACACACACACACACACACACACACACACACACACACACACACACACACACACACACACACACACACACACACACAATATGTAAAGAGAGAAGCACTTCCGGTGGGTAATGTTCATGTATAGATGTATCAATTTTTTTTTTGTATGCCGTTTCTCCCTTTCTGTCTTAATTTTCTTTACTCTGAATGATTTATAGTACGTTTTTTTCACTTTTTGGAGAGAGAAAATAAACAAGTTAGGATATTTCTTTCTCTTCTCCGAAATGTATTCATGGGTCAGCAATAAGAAAAGAGTTTACAAGCCGTATTAGCGTTATGCGTTGCATACAAATGTATTGAATTTCCAGCCGCTGATGTAGCTTTCGAATACCATATATAAAACAGGATTTCCATTCTCGGCTCATGGAACATTTATGTCGGGATGTGAAATGTGGATTGTGATATCCGCAGAGTTTATACGGTTTTCGGGGCGGCCGTAATCCAGCGTGATTGAATTTGGATAAGAATCTACATTTATGGGACGGAAGATTTCTCTGCAGAGTTTTCTTGTTGTGTTTATTCATATACGTTCGTGTTGGTTTATGTTTATATTTACGTGAAATATTATGGTGATATGCGTTCATATTGTAATGCACAAATGTATATTGTTTTTTATTTTCATGTATTTACTTGGTGCATACAAATAATTTTAGTGTGCCTTCTAAGAACAATATCCGTGATAGAGGAATCATGATACAAATGTGTGGTCTTTTTTTTCTTTCTTTCTTTTTTTTTCCCGAGTGGCACTTGGGCGTCTGGTTGTGTGTTTTATTAAGTATGTTTTTTTTCTTTCCAGGTGAGTGGAATGATGCAAAGGCCCAGCTCGAACGTATGTAAATGGGTGGGGCAACCTTACGCACACATACACACATATACACACATGCACGCGCGCTCGCCCGGTTTAGCAAACACACTGCCACCTTTGTCACCTCGACCTGACACCCTGTCAGCCATCTCTCCCCCTAAGAGTGAGCGGATCCCGGTGACTTATAAAGCAGATCCAGGCTGGTCATAAACTTGATATTTGGACGAACACGACGTTTATATGGTAATGAGGGGCGAAGTCGCGGGGGTTGTACAGCACTTGCCATTGTTTCAAACTCGGGGTTTCCAGAGCGGGGTTTCGAGGTAAGAGGTAGTTTTTTTTTTTTATGAAGACTACTTATTGTATACATGAGGACATTTATTTGATGGGAATGGAGTACGAAACATATGTATACCGTCACGATGTACCTGCAAGTACTCGAGCACAATGACTGATTATCATCTGAATAGACATCGACACGGATACGCAGAGACTTAAGTACAGGAACACACACACACACACACACACACACACACACACACACACACACACACACACACACACACACACACACACACACACACACACACACACACACACACACACACACACACACACACACACACACACACCAAACCAAGCAAAACAAGCAGAGTGTAGACGAAGAGCTCAAAAGCACGGTTCGAAGCGAGCGAGCACCTAGCGAGCAAGTGACATTTCACCGGAGCGGCGCCCGAGCGAGCCCTTATGCCGGCACCGCGTCCAGTAAGAGTCCATTGATCCCTGAAGTGGCGAGCGTGTTTTGGAGGCGAGGGTCTCATCCTGACGCCTTTAATAGAGCTCCTGTGATCGTCGCCCGTGTACGCCAGCGCGCTCGCCCCCGTTTTCTACGGGCGGCTGGTAGGGTAGGCCTATGTGTTGAGCAAAGTCTTTTTTCTCTCCCAGACCCTTATGCTCACCGTCTTCCTTGTAGAGAGAGAAGGATGCGTCTTGCTCTCTACTAGGGTCAACTCCCTCCTGAGATACAATATAAGAAAAGAAAGTCTGCTATTTCCCTATCTTTCCTTCACACTTCCAATATCCCTTTTTTTTATCGGTGTATACCTTCATCCTTCTTTTTTTTGACATTCTATCTCTCTCTATCTATCTATCTGTCTATCTATCTATCTCTTTTTCCCTCCCCCCTTCTTCCTTTCCTGCCACCCTCTTGTCTCTCTTTCTTTCTAATTCTCATCATATTTGTCTCCATCTCTATCCTGTTGTCCTCCACCTCCATCTCTCTATCCTTTTTTTGTCTTACCTTTCCCTTGCCTTCTCACACTCCATTGCACTCCACTCCCACTCCCACTCCCACTCCCACTCCCACTTACACTTACACTCCCATTCCCACTCTCACTTTCACTCCCACTTCTACTTCCACTCCCACTCCCACTCCCACTTACACTTACACTCCCATTCCCACTTTCACTTTCACTCCCACTGCCACTCCCACTCCCACTCCCACTTCTACTTCCACTCCCACTCCCACTCTCACAGCGCCCATTCCTACTGTAGCGCATTAAGGGGAGACTTGAGCATATGCTCGAGGGCAGGTGCTTAGGCCTACATTCGATAACAGCATGACGGAGGCGTATATTGGGTGGAGAAGACGGGAAGAGGGGGAAGGGGGTGGGGGGACGGGAATACAGGGGGGAATGAGGGACGTTGGAGTAGGGGACGGGAGGGGGGGGGGCAGGTGTCGAGGATGCTACTGCTACTTCTGCTTGTATTTGGATACTGAAGTGATTGTATTGATCCCCTTGTATACTTGTGCTTCAAAGGGAGGGAGAGAATGTGGTGGGGTAGACGGATAGGGAAAGGGAGAGGGAGAAGAGGCGAATCATTGGGGTAGTGCGTCGTCTATTGCTGCCACGCGGTGTAATTAGGTTTTGTTGCACACGTTTAAGTTAAAGATGCCGTGTTATTCCGTGTGTTTGTGTGTGTGTGTATGTGTCCATGTGTGTTCATGTGTATGTGTGTATGATGATGTGTCTATACATGTATTTGCAAATGTGTGTGTGTTTTTATGTGTCGGGGAGAGAGAGAGAGAGAGAGAGAGAGAGAGAGAGAGAGAGAGAGAGAGAGAGAGAGAGAGAGAGAGAGAGAGAGAGAGAGAGAGAGAGAGAGAGAGTGTGCGAGTGTGTGTGTGTGTGTGTGTGTGTGTGTGTGTGTGTGTGTGTGTGTGTGTGTGTGTGTGTGTGTGTGTGTGTGTGTGAGAGAGAGAGAGAGAGAGAGAGAGAGAGAGAGAGAGAGAGAGAGAGAGAGAGAGAGAGAGAGGAGATTTTCGTTATTTATCTTTTATTCTTTGTATTTTTTTTCCCATGATTTTTAACATTTCATAGTTTCATTAGCGATTTATGCTATTATTCTTGTTCTTGTATTTTGTTTTATTATTATATATTATTATTATTAATAATAGTAGTAGTAGGAGTGATATTGTTAGCAGTGTTCGTAGTGCTATTAATAGTATAAGTTATGTATGCTGGTGTTGCTGTAGTCATTGTATTTTTCAATATTGTGATGGATATTATCGCTTTTATTATTATTATTATTATTATTATTATTGTTATTATTATTGTTTTTGTTATATTTAAATTATTTTCAACTCCGACAATTCTTATGGGAACACTTCTTCTCTCTCTGGCGCAGTGGATCTTGGTTTGTAAAAGAGGGAGGAAAATACCTTGTCTATATGCTGCTTCCTTGTGCCACTCTTCCCCGTGATTTGGAGAATGGGATTATGCAAAACAGAGTCGCATAGGGAGGGTTGCTGAGTCTCACCATGGGCTGTGCAGGCCACCCATGATATTGATACTGATTTATGGCAGCTGAGTCTACCCAGGTGCTGATGGAGGCTCTGTTTAGGGTTCGGAGAGAAGGGGAAGGGAGAGAAATGAAAGGAAGGGAAGGAGTAGGATCAGGAAGTGTTAAAAAATGCGTAGAAAGAGGGAGAATAAGGTGGGAATAATGAGGATGGAGGAGGATTGGGTTAATCGTAATAAAGGTGAACTGAATAGAACTGACGAATAGGACGAAGAAGGGAATACGTATAGAAAATGGGACTGAGAGAGAAGAGATGAATGAATGAAAAATGCACGGAGATTGGAGAATATATCCCCAGAGAGTCCCTGCCGAAATGTGTCCGAATCCTATTCCATTTTGCCTTAGGCAGCATATGTCAATTTAGATGATATATCCGGGGAAAAAATGTTCATCACTGTAGGTAAATTGATTTTCCCTTTTCTTAACATCATGTACATACTATATGTTAGGCTAAAACGTATGTCAGGTTGATGTGCAAGAAAATATCATACTTTTGATGATTAAAATTTCGAAATAATATGCGATTTATGGTGAGTACTTATTTTATTTTAGTTGAGGGAATCGACGAAGTTTATAGACACAAATCTTGAATTTTAGATGATTTGATTAAAGAGGAAGTGCTATACCCGTAGAATTATCTTATACGGTGTGACTTTAAGTTCTTTTTTCTACTTACGAATTAGTTGCTAATAAATACTTATATTCCAATAATGTTCTGTATTTTGAATTAAGACCGACAGTGCAAATAATGTTGGGACACAAGTTATCCTCAACAGCCGGAGGGAGCGTTAGGAAATGGGTGTAACACATTTTAATTTATGATCAGACGTATTATTCATATGAGTCGAGGTGTGGCTTCTAATTTTCGGTTCTTTTACTTTTAATCGCTCATGCTCTGCACCCATACACTACCCCCTTTACTGTTCACTGCTGTAGTGTGACCCCCCGCCCTTCACCACTAGCCAAGCCCCTCCCATAGGGTCCCCTCTTACATCGAGACATAAGCAGAGTTATATCGCTCCGCATGCATGCATGGCCAGGAAGATGGGCGCAGAGCATGTGAAGAAGACACTTAAGACACAGATCTGATGCGAATTGTGATCCTGGAAGCCTTTTCCCTACTCTTATATGTTTATTGGATTTATTTATTTATATCTGTAAATTATCAGCATTGTGTAAGCAGTTTGCTGCAAATGTTATCATTGTTATTATTATTATTATGGCCATTGTTATTGTTATTATTATTATTGTTGTTATCATTATCATTATTGTTGTTATCATTATTATTATTTTTGTTGTTTTTATAAGAGGTGTTGTATTTAGTCTGTAGAATGAATTACATATATTTTAAATCTTATTTTACCCAGAATTAACTTTTCTCTATCGTATTCCTTTTCGACAACTCGCAGACAAATATCTTTTATTAAAGATTTTTGTTGTTATCAACGGAGTCCATGAAAAGATGAAAATATTTAAAACTATTATTTTTTGTTCATTAACTGTTGTCATAAGTAAGATTAGTATTGCTTTTTTTCATTTTGACCGATAAACAAACAACTGATGTTTCTTGACAAGGAGAGTTGCCAATACCACAACATTTAAACCAAGGCCCTGAAAATCACAGCAAAGTAGTGCCAGGCGATCAGGTCAAAGTGACTAGGAAGAGACGCAATCCAGCTCCCTCGCCCGCAGCACAGCCCTGCAGCAGCCGGCTCCTGTGCCCGCCTCCCGCCCACGGATTCACCGCAGCCACTGTGCGCTCGCCGGGACGTGACCAATAATAAGACACGGCCTCGCTTAGTGGGCCGTTCTCCTCCCCGATATTTCTCTGGGAATGAAGTTACATTTTGTGAAAAAAGAAGAGGGAGATGCGGGTCCGACTCTTTGTGAGGGGAGGGGGTAAGGGGTAAGGGAAAGAGGTCCTAGGAGGTGGGAGGATAGAGAGCGCGTGAAGGGGAGGATTAGAGGGAGCGAAGGAGAGGATAGAGGAAGCGAAGGAGAGGACAAATGGGGGACAAAGGAGATGATAGAGGGAAAGTGAAGAAGAGGGTAGAGGGAGTGAAGAAGATAGAAAGAGAGCAAAGGAGGGGATAGGGAGACAGCGAAAGGGAGGATAGAGGGAGAGCAAATGAAGGGATAGGGAGAGAGCGAAGGAGAGGACAGAGTGAGAGCGAGGTACCGAGGCGACGGCCGGCAGGTCCCTCACCATCTTGCTCACAATAAGGGGCGGTCGTGATTGCGTCGGTGCGAGGTGAAGCATGCTACTTCCCTTGCTGCTACTGAGGTTGGACTCTCGCCAGCGCCAAGCCTTTGCATCCTTCCTCTTCCTCGGCCTCTCCTTCTCTGCCGTCTATTTCGATTTCTTCTCTTTTTCCTTCTTCCTCCCCTTCTCCTTCTCCTCCTCCTTGCCCTTCTTCTCCTTCTCCTCCTCCTCCTCCTCCTCCTCCTCCTCCTCCTCCTCCTCCCTCCTCCTCCCTCCTCCTCCTCCTCCTCCTCCTCCTCCTCCTCCTCCTCCTCCTCCTCCTCCCTCCTCCTCCCTCCTCCCTCCTCCCTCCCTCCTCCTTCCTCCTTCCTCCTCCCCCCTCCCCCCCCCTCCCTCCTCCTCCCCTCCCCCCTCCCCCCCCCCCTCCTCCTCCTCCTCCCTCCTCCTCCTCCTCCTCCTCCTCCTCCTCCTCCTCCTCCCTCCTCCTCCTCCCTCCTCCTCCTCCTCCTCCTCCTCCTCCTCCTCCTCCTCCTCCTCCTCCTCCTCCTCCCTCTCCCTCCTCCTCCCCCCTCCCCTCCTCCCTCCTCCTCCTCCTCCTCCTCCTCCTCCTCCTCCTCCTCCTCCTCCTCCTCCTCCTCCTCCTCCTCCTCCTCCCCCTCCTCCTCCTCCTCCTCCTCCTCCTCCTCCTCCCCTCCTCCTCCTCCTCCTCCTCCTCCTCCTTCCTCCTCCTCCTCCTCCTCCCTCCTCCCCCCCCCCCCCTCCCTCCTCCTCCTCCCTCCCTCCCTCCTCCCTCCCTCCCTCCTCCCCTCCTCCCCCTCCTCCTCCTCCTCCTCCTTCTCTCCTCCTTCTCCTCCTTCTCCTCCTTCTCCCCCCCCTCCTCCCCCCTCCTCCTCCTCCTCCTCCTTCTCCTCCTCCCTCCTCCCCCCCTCCTCCTCCCCTCCTCCTCCCCCCCCCTCCTCCTCCTCCTCCTCCTTCCTCCTCCTCCCTACTCCTCCCTCCTCCTCCTCCTCCTCCTTCCTCCTCCTCCTCCTCCTCCTCCTCCTCCTCCTCCTCCTCTTCTTCTTCCTCCTCTTCTTCCCTCCTGCTCCTCCTCTTCCTCCCCCTCCCCTCTCCTTCCCTCTCTTCCTCTTCCTCCTCCTCCTTCTTCTCTTCCTCATCCCACACTTCCTCTTCCTCATCCCCTACAACTCCTCCCCCTCCACCTCCTCCTCCTCCTCCCCCTTCCCTCTCCCTCCTCCTCCTCCTCCTCCTCCTTTTCTTCTTCCCCCTCTTCCTCCTCTTCTTCCTCTTCCTCTTGCTCCTCGTCCTCCTCATCATCATCACCATCATCATCATCATCATCATCATCATCATCATCCTTCTCTTCTTCCTCCTCCACTTCCTCTTCCTCCTCCTCCCTCCACATCCTCCTCCCCCTTCACCTTCTCCTCCTCCTCTCCTCCTCCTCTCCTCCTCCTCCTCCTCCTCCTCCTCCCTCCTCTCCTCCTCCTCCCCCCCTCCACCTCCTCCTCTTCTCCTTCTCCACCTCCTCCTCTTCCTCCCTCCACTTCCTCCTCCTCCTCCCCCTCCACCTCCTCCTTCCCTTTTCCACCTCCACCTCCTCTCCCCCTCCACCTCCCCCTCCCCCTCTCCCTCCACCTCCACCTCCTTCCTCCTCCCCTCCACCTCCTTCCTCCTCCTCCTCCTCCTCCCCCCACCCCCTCCGCCTCCTACTCCTCCCCTTCGCTTCATCCTCCCAACCCTCCACCTCCTCCACCTCCACCTCCTCCACCTCCACCTCCACCTCCACCTCTTTCACCTCTACCTTCACCTCCACCACCACCTCCTGTGCCTCCTCTTCCTCTTCCTCCTCCTCTTCTACCTCTTTCTCATCCCCTTCTTTCTCTATCTCCTCCTCCTCTACCTTCTCCTACTCTTCTTCCTCCTCCTCCTCTTCCTCCTGCTGCTCTTTCTCGCTGCTTCGACACACCTTTTCTCGTGCTGTGGAAATAACCCACAGACATCGTCAGCTTTAGCAAATGTCAAGGCCTGGCATGAGCAAGACAGAGGTAAGGGGGAAGGGAGGGGGAAGGGAAGGGGGTGCAGGATCAAGTATAAAGTGTGTGTGGGGTGGGGGGTTAGGTAGGACGTGTGGAAGAGCCACATCCGGATCGGGCGAAGTCTGGAAGGGCGCCAGCACCTACAGTATACGTCCCGGCTGGAAGAAATAGAAAAAAAGAAGAAAAAAAAATGAGAGCGTAGTGCGATCCCCTCGGGCGATGAGTGAGGTTTTGTCTGGGCGCGCGGCCCTTCCAGCGGGGGCAATATTAGTAAGCAAAACTTTGTCGGTGTTCAGAATTCTGGAAGGGAGCCAGGCAAACCGATGCATTCCCCTCTCTACCTCCCTCCCTTTTCCCTCCCTCCCTCCTTCCCCTCCCTCCTTCCTTTTCCCTTCTTCCCCTCCCTCCCTCCCCCTCTCTCTCCACCTCATGTAGACCACGGGAGCCTGCGGCCAGGCGCGCGTGTGTCGTCTCCCTGTCATGAATCAGCTTCCCGTGCCTGGGGATGTTACTCCCTTTATATTTTTTCATTTTAGCTCTCTTCCTTAAGAAGATTTTTTCTTTGCATTATTGGTATTGTTATTATCATCTTCATTATCATTATTGTAATTTGTTGTGTTATTGTTATTATTATTACTACTAACACTACAACTGCAACCACTACTACCACTACCACCACTACTACAATCATTATGAATGCAGATGTTGTTACTATTATTACTATATCGTTACTATGACCATCAGCTTTATAATTATCATCATGATCTCGCCACACCTTGAGTGAAATCGAAGGTCCCGCATTTACGCATCGAAAGTTGAATGAGAGCAACCAACAGAAATACATATAATTTTTCATTGGCACTTGCGATGACCTTTGACCCTGGCTGGCTTCAACTCGCTCTGAGAACTCTTCACGGGAAACGCGGAGGCGGGAAAGGCGTTCGGCGCTCGGCCGAGGGACAGGAAACACCGCGCTGGGAAGCATTAGGCTTGGGGTTTGGTGGGGCGCTTGGGAGTCGGGGACTTCGATTGCGTAGCGCAGTGAAGAGTTAATGGAGGAAGTTGTGGCCATTAAAATAATAATGATAAAGATAGTTATAGTGTATCTGGCAGGCTGGATGATTGGCTGAATGCAGCGGGTTCGGATATCGTCGTTGTGTTTCAGTGAGTTATCATCATTTACCTGCCACGCATCAAAAGATCACCATCACCTGTCACTTGTCACATGTCAACATCACCAATAAATCAACCAATCGATTTCATATGCAAATTACTTCAAATTATCACCATTTCATATCAGATGTATTTACTGTCATTTTACGACTTACATTACGGGAAACTTTTTTATCACTTGTAATTGTCTAGTTTTCCTGTGAAGTTAAATAATTTGTTTTATTCCATATTGCGCAAATTATTTTAAGAAGATTAACTAAAATACATGATATTAGTGCTGGCATCCCGCGATTCCTCCAAGACGAGGTGGATGGTGTCAAGGAGGGGTATAATTTCCCCGCTATCTCGCGACACCTTCGCCATTCCTGCTCGGTCGGGGGCAGAACCAAGTTTTTGAAAGTTTTAAATATTAATGATATTGCCTTGCGTGCCATCAAATGCTATTGTTGTAATTATATATCTTCCCTCTATTCCCTCTAATTTTATGGGCATGGACAATGAGAAGCAATATAAGAAGAACGAAGCACACATGGCGTGTAATTTCTTCATTAGTCCCCCATTACGCGAGGCAGAAAGCCCCGTAGGAAGGCTAAGAAATAGGCCGCATGCTCACCGGGGCAGAAAGGAGGGATAGATAGTGGTCGATGTGTGTTTGTGAGAGGGAGGGAGGGTGAGGTGGACGGTAGGCATAGGGTTGGTTACGAAAGGGGGCGGGGGGTTAGACAGGGGCGGAAGAAATGCAGAGAGGAAGAAAGAGCAAAGAGAAAGTGAGGGATATATATATATATATATATATATATATATATATATATATATATATATATATATATACACACACACACACACACACACACACACACACACACACACACACACACACACACACACACACACACACACACACACACACACATATATATATATGGGGCGGTTACGCGAGGCACTATGGTTGGGGAAGGAGATGAATGATATGTTAATATTGGCGATGAAAAGAAGCAGATTGATGGAGATCCTCAAGGAGAAGAGGCGCGACGGCGAGGACAAAGGAGAGGAAAGGAGTGAGAGGGAAGCACGCATGAGTGATATAGGCAGAAAGAGGAGGAGAAGGATAATATTAATGATAACACTGATAATGATAATAATATTGATAATAATAAGGAGAAGACAACGACGACGACCGGAGGGGAGAAGGGAAGGAAAGGGAAAGGAAAGGAAAGAAAAGGAAAGGAAAGGAAAGGAAGGGGAAGGGAAAGAAAAGGAAAGGAAAGGAAAAGGAAAAGGAGAGAAGGGAAGGTAAAAGGAGGGAAGAGAAGAGAAAAGAAAAGAAGATACAGGGAGGGAGATAGAAAAAAGAAGAGAAATCTTGGGTAATGGAGAAAAGGGGCGGAGAAGGGGGTTGGCAGACGCAGGAATGACCGCAAGCGGACAAGTACTTCCGGTCCATTAGCCCGGTTGTGCTCCAATTGATATTACTTGCGACGCTATCCCCGCCGACTGCTCGACTCTGGAGACTCGTGTTCCTGGCTTGTCTGTTTCGCTTCCTCCCTCCTCTTTTCTCCCTCGTTTTATCTGGCTGTCTGTAGTTTATTTTATTTATTTTTTCTTGCCCATCTCCTCCCATACTATTTCGCTTTGCGTCTTTCTCTCCTTCTTCCTTTCCTTCACCCACTCTCTCTCCCTCTCCATACCCCTCTCCATACCCCTCTCCCTAGCCCTCTCTCTCTCCCTCCCTGCCTCCCTCCCTCCCTCCCTCCCTCTCTCCCTCCCTCTCCCTCTCCCTCTCCCTCTCCCTCTCCCTCTCCCCCTCCCTCTCCCCCTCCCTCTCTCTCACTCTGCCTCTTAGCACTTGCGAGTGTGCTGCATAAGTACTTATGTAACTTTACTGCAAAATTGTTACTGTAAGACATAATCAGGTATAGGGGAAAGGGGTGGAGGAGGGAGCGAATGAAGATAAAGGGGGTTAAGAAAAAAAAACTGTATGTGTGCGTGTGTGAGGCAGACAGACAGACAGACAGAGAGACAGATAGATTTAGGCTTTATGAAATAGGCCAACTCTTTGAGAGCATCCTTTCCCACGGGTGCGCATCAGTCATGGCATCTGCTTCCCACACCCAGTTTGCTGTGACACCCTTTGGTGACGCAGTTAAGCAAACGGGAAGAATAAATGAATAAAGGGGAGGAGGAGAGAACGAGAAAAGGAATTGAGGAAGAGGAAGGCAAAGAGAAGAAGAAGAAGAGGAGATAAATGTGGAGGAGGAGGAGAAAAAAAGAAGAGCAAGAGGAGGAGGAGGAAGAAGAAGAGGAGGAGGAAGAAGAAGAAGAAGAAGAAGAAGAAGAAGAAGAAGAAGAAGAAGAAGAAGAAGAAGAAGAAGAAGAAGAAGAAGAGGAAGAGGAAGAAGAGGTCCTACACGGCAAGGATAGAATTAAGATGACTTAGAATGTACGTTGAGATTATAAATGAAATTAATCCTTGTTTGAATCAATTTTTTTGTAAGTTTAGCTGTTTATAATGTGAGTTAAGAGGATCGTAGCTTGGTTGTTTAATTAGACTAATAGGAGATTGTACAGGAAATAGTGAGAAAAAAGTCTTTAGTCTCTCTGTATACACAGAAACGGAGATATCATCCTACAAAAGAATGGGAATGTTTTTTAGAAACTTTATTATGAGTAAGATGAGACAGCAGGGAAGGGAAAGCGGAGACATCGATGTAGTGATGACTGGCGATGAGGAAGAGAACATTTACGGAAGATTTATCTGAATAATGGTGTGTCACTCCCTTAGATTAATGCATGTTGCTCGGTGATGTGCGAACTCGAAATATCCATGGTGTTGTTTATGTCGTCGTTGTTATTGTTTCTCTTCATTGTGTTAATTTTATTTGTTCATGTTGTTTCGTTGCTGTCGCCGTCCTCCTCCTCCTCCTCCACCTCCTTTTCCACCTCCTTTTCCACCTCCTCCACCTCCTTCTCCTCCTCCTCCCCTCCCCTCTCCCCCACTCTTCCTCCTCCTCCTCCTCCTCCTCCTCCTCCTCTACCACCACCATCATCTTCACTCGATCACATCCTCCTGATCACCATCACTCCCATCATCAGTCACCATCTTCTTCACATCCTCCTCCTAATTCCCTCACCCCCTCGTCCTCCCTTTCTTTTTAGCGTCATCGTTGTCAGGAGGGAAAGATCTGCATCATTGCATCGAGAGAATAATATCTTTTTCGTCCCTCTCATCCCAAGACATGGCGTTAAGGACGAAAATGATGCTGGCGGGGTAGTTTGTTTTGATTGTGGGGGTGGGGGGGACAGAGATGGGATGGGGGAGGTTAAGATTGATGACTGGATTGCCAGTGGTCGA
>BOPN01000433.1:117500-120000 GCA_017312705.2 Penaeus japonicus | reverse complement strand
CACACACACACACACACACACACAGATACACACAAAAAAATACACACACGCGCGCGCGCGCGCGCGCAATCGAAATTATCAGCATACATTCTCCAGATCGTCGTTTAATCCTTTAAGCGCAAACGTGAAGGATTTAGACCATGCCATAGATTCTTCCCAAGTCACCGCGGAAGAAAGGGTCCGTGAAGTGACTGGGAAGCAAAGGGTGTCAAGGCCTCATCGGGGTGGTGCATGCTCTTTTTCACACGTTTTCCGTTTCGTTTTTCAGCAGGATCGAAGTTTGATTGTTTTTATGTTTATCCTCAGGGGTCACTATCAGTGGCTGACACACGACCGTCGAGTTGTGGACCACGACGTCGTGCGAGCTCTCAACGGAGCCCCCGTCACCATGTACTTCCTCGTCAAGTGAGTATTGAGGGGAACGCGGTGTAAAGGGACGCTGGTGCATGTGATGGGAATGTTATGGTGTCTTGCCTAGTGGCTGCGTTGGGAGAGGAACATGAACGCAGCCTTAATTTTGGTTTTATATTCCGGTGCACTTTTACACGGACATATACGTATACTGAGAAAGAGAGAGAGAGAGAGAGAGAGAGAGAGAGAGAGAGAGAGAGAGAGAGAGAGAGAGAGAGAGAGAGAGAGAGAATGAAAACGCTAGGACAGACAGACAGATATATAAACAGGCAGAAAGCAAGAAAGAAACAACGAAGTATATCAACCAAAGAGTTCGCTGCGCTTTCCCGTGAGTCACTCGATGAGCTCGTTTAAAGACTTAACATAGCTGCTATTGGGTGCAGAGGCATTTGTAGCTGCAGTTTCCCTGACCAAGAACAAACAGGAGATTTCCGGTAAGACTGCGAATTTACTTTGAAAAAAAAAACTTGTGATTCCTCTAAATTGTCAAAATAGTGTACCGTCAATTTGTTATTTAACAGTTACTTCCTATTATCATAAATATTGAACGTCTTTTGTATTTAAAGAATTCTACGGGTAGTTAATTCAACCTTACTATAACAGAAACAGACCAGGTAACAAACTGTAAAGATGGGAAAGATAGATCTTGAATCATTGATTTACTCAATACAATATTCAAGCCATCAATCCCTACTGGAATACACAGAGAAGACGTATTGGAAAAGAAAAATATATTCTTTTTCCATTGGACCTACTTGTTGAGTTACTCTATTGTTTTTTAGAATAACCAATGAGTTGCTATTGACATTGAATACATAATAATGAAATTATTTTTGAACACACGCACGCACACACACGCACACACACACACACGCACACACACACGCACACACACACACACACACACACACACACACACACACACACACACACACACACACACACACACACACACACACACACACACACACACACACACACACACACACACACACACACACACACACACACACACACACACGTACGCCGTGGTAGCTTTATGAAAGCAATCATCTTCCATCAGCAGATGTGACTGCGCGCTGAAGTAATTTCCCGTATATTTGGCCACTTACCACCCATTGGAGTGGCCAGTAAGTTGCATATCCGCAGTGGAGGGCGTTTGTAAGTGGGTTGATAAGCCGCCCTCCCCAGTCCCCATGGCGTCTACCTTTCCGCGCCTAAAAGCCTGAAATAGCGCCATGTCATTTCTGATCCCGTGCTCTTCACATCTTTCAGGTCATGTTTCTTGTTGCATTCGCATTTTGCGACTCTTTTCCTTTTTGTTTCGTCGTATTCTTTCTTTTCCCCAATTTTCTCTCCTCGCAGTAAGTGTCGTGACGCCAGCTTGTGATTGCTGTCACTCCGATGATATGTTTTCCCGGTCTTTCACTCTCTTCCTGCTTGTGTCATTTTCTTTCCTCACACGCAGACACACACACACACACACACACACACACACACACACACACACACACACACACACACACACACACACACACACACACACACACACACACACACACTCACTTACCTTATTCACATGAACCTGGGGCATTCGTACGCACTTTTGTTTTCCAGGTACTGCGACCATGACTTCAGCACTGTATTCGTGATCGCGTGGTACGAAGAGGCTGGGGCTCGTCCTATTGTGTAAGCCTTATGAGGAAAGGGAGACGAGGGGAGGGGGGGGGGGGAGAAGGGGGCGGTCCTTTGGTTTGAGGTCTTCGCTACACTCTCAGCTGTCGACATAGGGAACTTGTGTAACTCTTTTGAGGAATCTCGATCTTCGAGTTTATTTTTGTTGTCATATATTGGTCTTTTAAACTTTTCATTGTCCGCATCTTTCTCTGTTTCTTGTTTTCATTGGAAAGAAGAAAAATGAATAGATATCTTATGTAAAAAATAATACATTTCGTAAAGAGGCCCAAAGAGAGGGAATCGGTAAAGTGTGAGCGACCCTCCTTGACCTTTTCACAAGGAGCTTAAGATGGCTTTGACGCTTTACGTAATGATGCCCTGTTGTTGAAGGAACTCTTTTCTTCTTTCATTC
>BOPN01000433.1:102500-112500 GCA_017312705.2 Penaeus japonicus | reverse complement strand
TCACCTCTGAAGAACCTTCAGTGGGTGGATTTTTGCCTAGGGAGTCCGAGCTGAAGGAATTTCCTAACTCGGCGTCGGGGTCTGTCCGTTTCTGCATTGATTGGGAAAAGCTTTGTTATTGCTCTCGAGGTCCTGCCTGTTCCTCTCTCCTGGTGCGGGAGGGCATGCGCGCTGTGTAGACACCGTGATCTGCCGCGGGATTCGTAAAGGCTGCCTTGCCCTGGACAAAAGGAACAAGATTGTACGGAGTGATTACGGCTGTCAGGAGTGCCACGTTAACCTTGTTTATGGACACCGATAGGCCTTCTTAGGCACCGTCTCGCGGACAATAGATCATGCGTGAGGTACCCTGAGGCTCTGGCTATCGGTGGTCTCGATCTAGAATACCAGAACATGGTTCAGGTAATCATTTCTCTCTCTCTCTCTCTCTCTCTCTCTCTCTCTCTCTCTCTCTCTCTCTCTCTCTCTCTCTCTCTCTCTCTCTCTCTCGCTGTTTTTTAGACCTAGCCTACTTGTAATTCATGTATGATTGGATGATGGCATATTGTTATTATATATTTTTTCTGTCCCCCCTCCTTTTATACAATTGATGACCCCCATTCTTCTTTCTATATAGACATCCGTTGTTTTTGTACTGTTATTTCAATAACGTATTTCGTTTTTTACATATATCTCTATTGATTTTTCCCTTCCTTTCATATTTTTTTTAATCCATGTGCATAACGATTCATTCTTTTGGCACCAGGCCTTCCCAGGAGGTACATTAAGGCCCTGTATTTTATCAATATCACCTGATAACGACTGCCATTCCTTATCGTCATACTTCTGTGTCACCTTAATTGTATCGAGTATGATTCCTGTTGTCATAAACTTCCGGGAGTGTAACTCTTTATGTGTCAAGAGGATGTCGGGAATAATGAAATTATTCTCAATTTCTTGTGGGTGTAATGAAATGTGTGTGTGTGTGTGTGTGTGTGTGTGTGTGTGTGTGTGTGTGTGTGTGTGTGTGTGTGTGTGTGTGTGTGTGTAGATGTGGATGTGCGTATACGCGCGTATGTGGTCATGCATTTATGTATTTCTGTATATATGCATAAGCTTACATGGGTACGTATTTATATATGTGCATATATGTACACATACGCATATACACGCCCTCGCTTCCTTCCTCCTCTTTTCCGCCTTTTCCCTTTCTCTTCTTTCCTCTTTCTCTCGTCAGTCCCCTCCTTACCGGCTTATAGCACCACCCCCTCCCTCCTAGCCCCGGTCGCACTTCCGGTGACGCAAGGTAGAGAGCGGTTCCTGGTGTTTATGGCGCTGTTTGTGTACCCCCCCCCCCCCTGCCTGGCGTGTAGCGACGGCGCTCCTCTTCAGAGCTCGTGTGTCGCCTCGAGCGGTGTGTGTGTGCGTGCGTGTGTGTGTGTGTGTGTGTGTGTGTGTGTGTGTGTGTGTGTGTGTGTGTGTGTGTGTGTGTGTGTGTGTGTGTGTGTGTGTGTGTGTGTATGTGTGTGTGTATGTGTGTGTGTATGTATGTATGTATGTATGTATGTATGTATGTTTGTACGCGCGCGCGCGCGTCTGTCTGTGTCTGTATGTCTAGGGGGTGGGGCACGCGTGCACGCAGATGAAATATATATGAGTGAATGTAAATGTGAGTGTGAGTGCATGTGTGTATGTACACTGCTGAATGTATGGCTATGGGAATTCCTTAGTTCATAATTGATGGCCAATTCATGTCTTGTGTTTATCGCGTGTTATTACGTTAGTGATGCTGGGGTTCTGCGAGGCGGGCGCTTCAGCAGCAGCCATTGGGTTGTGTCCCTCGAGCGGCGGCTTTTGTAGGCGCAGTGTTGTTGCGCCCACAGAGGTGGGTGGCGGAGACCGGCCGGCCAGGGAAGAATGTGCCCTTTGTATTGCGGTGGAATAATACCTGTCAGTTGATTGCTGCAGGCGGACTTGCCCGGCCCGCTGCGCTGCTGTGCCTTTGTGGATGCGCGCCCTCCGCCGCTGGCCTCATGCCGGCGCCCCCGGCCGCCTCGCTCTTTCCTGCTTGCTCGCTTGCATGGTCCGGTCCGCGGGGATTGTATTTTCCTTGAGCAAGAAGTTCTACCTAATTGAAGTTTTTGTTGCCAGAAAAAAAATATGAATATTGTTATTGTTACTATACCATTTTTTTATAGCATCATTATCGTTATTGTTTGTATTATTATTTTAGTAGTAGCAGTAGTAGCTGGATAATTGATTATCGTTCTTGTATATGTTATTACTGGTATTATTGTTACTACTATTATTTTTTGTTATCATTGTTATTGTTTTCATTATTATTATTATTATTAATAGTATTATTATTATTATTATTATTATTATTATCATTAATTTTGTTATTATTATTGTTAGTATTGATATTATTATTATTATCATCATCATTATAATCATCATCATCATTAGTATCATTGTTATTATTATCATTAATATTATTATTATTATTGCCATTCTTGTTAATAGTATTATATTACCATTGCCATTATTATTATTATTATTATTATTATCATTATTATTATTATTATTATATTAATGATAATGATAATTTTTATTATTGTTATTTTTATTATTATTATTATCATTGTTGTTGCTGCTCTTCTTATTATTGTAATTGTTCTTATTATTGTCATCGTCATCATCATCAATCATTCTCATTGTAATCGTTACTGTTATTCTTAATAGGAGCTATGATCACCCGTCTCTTTGTGCTTTATTTATTTATTTATTTTTTCTTGTGCAATAATGTAACGGACGACATATTTCCTTCCAGGATTATCACTAGGATGCCTCCTCCCTTCCCCTCCCCCCAACCACCCCCTTCCCCTTCCCCTTCCCCTTTCCGCGTTGTCTTTTGTCTTGTTCCTGAGATACCCCCAAAGCCTCCTTCTGGCCGTGCCCCAGGACAGTCTGAGCCTACCTCGTCCACGTAGGCCTAATTTAACGCCATTTACATTTAGTAATGACTGTCAGTTCAGGCCGGAGCGTGTCGACTGGCGTTAAGATTTTTTTTTTTTTTTTTTTTTTTTGAGAAAGGAGCGGCCGGAGTGTGTAGGCCTATCTCCCTATTTTTGTTGAGGTGCCCTTGTGTGATCATGCACGCATAAAGAATAGAGTTTCGTTTCCTTTTCTTCTTTTTTTTTCTTTCTCTCGCGAGATCGATGGAATGGACTAATGGATGCTCCTTTGTATGGGATGAGTTGTTGTGTATGCATCAGCAAATAATTGGCATGGGGGGAATTGTGTGTACGTAGGCCTACCCCGCCCACCCTTTTCTCCCTCCTACCCTGCCCATCCTTTTGGCCATCTCGGGAATGCGAGGGACGAAGGAGGAGGAAAAGGAAGAGAAGAAGGAGGATGAGAAGGAGAAGAAAGGCGGGGAGGGAACAAAATTACCGGCATTCCGACGAAATGCGCCCTACGTGAGATCCCGCGACGCACGACCTTGGAATCCCAAATCCTTCGTTAGAGCCCATGCGTTCCGGTCGTTTGTGGTGAGATATCGAGGGTTTATAATGAGCGAGTGTGGTTGATGAGGGCGTGGTGGTGATGCGGAATTAACGGCGTGGTAACGGAGCGTGGTTAAAGTGGTCGGATGTGTGTGCGGTCGTCGAAGGTGTCACTGAGTTTTAGTGGTGAGGTAGGCGCCACAGTAAAGGAGTCTGTCTGATTGGGAATGTACAGGGTGCGATTAGCGTCTAGAAAGCTGCGTTTCTCCGTGAGGCAACTTGACCTGCGTGTGTGTTTGCCAGCATGTTGTGAATGAAACTCAGGTTGTGCAATCGCCGCGGTAGAACTCGTCTTACGCGTAAGTGACTGAGTGAGGGTGCCTCGTTGCCATGGCCTGAATATATGAGTTCATGCGATGAATGCAAAGGCCAGACACAAATGGCCTCTCTGATGGCCAGAGGAAATCACAGACGCCGCAGAGGTTGCCGCACCTCGTTAGCAGCATCGTCAGGGGCATCGGTATGCTATTGGGATATGCCATCAACTTCGTTATTTTTATTGCTGTTGCTTTCACCGGCGTGGGTCGACATCATCGCCATCACTGTCACTCAACTGTCTTTAACGTCTAGCCGCTGCGAAACGACGATATTCATTGCATGGTATTATTTCACAAACAATAGTGCCGTCACCACGCTTTTGCTTTTACACATCCTTCGATCTTTTTTATCCTCCTTCCCTGTTTTATGTCATTACCATAATCTTCATCATGAAGCTCACGTGTTTATCGTCATCATTACCAATAAGACCTCCACCACACATTATCATAATGACCATCATCTTTATTCCAACATCCCCCCCCCCTTCTCAGCCACCACCAGCCCACAACCCCCCTCCTCCTCTTCCTCCCTCCCTCCCCTGCCTTTCTCCCGGCCATCATTGAAGGCAGTTTGCATGGAAGGAAGGACAATCACTGTCAGTCGCTGGTCCATTTAGTCGGTGTCTGACGGGGCGTGATGCTGTTCACCGGAGGGGTGGGAGGGGAGGGGGGGTAGAAGGGCCTCCACGGCATATCATCTATTCAAATTAGAGCAAGTGTGTGCGCCTCTCCCAAGAGCGGCGTTGAGCGTGAGTGTTGTGCGAGATGATGGTGTATACCCCCTTCCCCCCTCTCTTTACCCGCCCCCTCCCCCCTTTTGGAGGAGCCGGTTTGCAATAATACAAAATCGTGCTTGATGGAAGTGTATTTTTCGGCCGGTCGGACAGAGCGAATCTTGTGTGGAGAAAATGTGAGCAAGTATTCTGCGCTCTTTATATTTTTTGTTGATTATTACTTGGGATTTTTTATTTATTATGATATTGTTAATTATTAGTTTTATTGCTAGCTTATGAAGCGGTGTTGTCGCTGCAGCTGCTGTTACTATTAGGATGGTTGTTATTACCATAATGGTAATAATGTACAATAATGTTATTATTGTTATTAGCATTATTATTATTTGTAGTAATAATAATGGCGGTGATTGTGGTATTGTTATTATTATGATTATTGTTATTATTATTATTAGTAGTAGTAGTTGTAGTAGTAGTAGTAGCAGTAGCAGTAGCAGTTGTAGTAGTAGTAGTAATAATAGTAGTAGGACTGATAATAATAGGATGATAATTATTATGAATAGTAACGTTTCTTGTCATTTTCATTCATTCACATATTGTAGCATTAATTCATTCCTTTGTGAATCCAGTTCTTAAGAATAATATCACAAGAGATATTCCTTTCCCTCTGACCCAAATCCGCTTTCCTCATAACGTCTGCTGAACAGCTGATAATGGAGCGCTTGGCAGTAGCTGTTATCTCATGCTTGCAATTCATCGCTGGTTGAACGTAACCATAAACTTGACTGTGTCTGGGGGTCGCTTTTGTTGGCACGGAGATGTTCCTCTTCCTCCTCCCTCCCAGGATGCTGTGTGACACCTTCCCCCCCCGCCCCCCCCGCCCCTCACATACATACACGTTCCCCGCAACCCTTCTCCAACCCTCCACCTTCATCCCAAGGTGGGCGTCCGGAGTGCATCGCGGGTGTTCTGGCCAGCTGTGCGCGAGCTCCTTCCCACCGCTCATCTCTCTCTCTCTCTCTCTCTCTCTCTCTCTCTCTCTCTCTCTCTCTCTCTCTCTCTCTCTCTCTCTCTCTCTCTCTCTCTCTCTCTCTCCCTCTCTCTCTCTCTCCCCCCCTCTCTCTCTCTCTCTCTCTCTCTCTCTCTCTCTCTCTCTCTCTCTCTCTCTCTCTCTCTCTCTCTCTCTCTCTCTCTCTCTCCCCCTCTCCCTCTCTCTCTCTCCCCCCCCCCCCCCCCCCCCCCCCCCCCCCCCCCCCCCCCCCCTCTCTCCCTCTCTCTCTCTCTCTCTCTCTCTCTCTCTCTCTCTCTCTCTCTCTCTCCCTCTCCCTCTCTCCCTCCCTCTCTCTCTCTCTCTCTCACACCCACTCAAACTCAAATTATGCGCATCCCTCGCACATTCGCGAGCATGGTCATATTTCCTAGCTTTTCCTTCAGCCTCCCGCCCTCCCAGTGCGACGAGGCAAATGTCGCGATCCTTATCCCGACCACTTGAATCATGCGTCGCCGTTGTGTTTTTGTGAGCTTTTTGGAGATGTATATTGAGTGTCGGGGGATGCTGCTCGGCGGCGGCAAGAGCGGCGGCAAGGGCGGCGGTGTCTTGGGGTCCTCACAAAGGGGTCCCTCTGGCTGGACAGGATTACCATAACAAGGCCTTACTTGGCGGGCGGGGGAGGGTTAGGAGGGTTAGGAGGGGGTTCCTGAAACCTCCGAAGGTCCACGTGCATGCTAACCACGTAGCAGAATGGTATCTGAACCTTTTTTTGTTGTTTTGGCCGGGGGAAGGGGAGGGAGCACTGTTAGAGGCCAAACGTCGGAGGCTGAATGTTCCATTTGCGGGACGCCCGATGGAAGCCGAAGCTCCCTAAAAGCCCCTTAATGGTAATCTCCTTTTGGTAGGCCTACTGTTGTGTGTGTGTGTGTGGGGGGGTGCCTTTTAGGACAAAGTTCGAGGAGTTTTTTTGTGTTTGTGATTATGTGGAGGGCTTGAGGAGTGGCACTCGACGGGTCCTTGAGGGTTTGCTCCCACGGACAGAGATCCTCAAGGGAGTCCTTGGCAGGAGCTTCTTTCACACGCTCATATAACGGAACATGCAAATTACATTTCGATATAAAGCCTATGCATATCGGCTTGCAAGAACGGACACGATGAGATAATACCGGCGAGATGGCAAGCCAGTAAGCATGAGAGCAAACATGTAAACCAAAAATGAATCCAAAAAGGAAGAACCGCTAGACAGACCCGTCGGTTCATGCAAGCAAACACGCAGAAAGAGAGATGTCCTTACTTTGATTTGCGTGACGGTTATTGCATTGGCTTCCCCCCTACAAGCACCCTTGGGAAATAAAAGCAGTGATTGTGCTTGACATCACTTAGCCCACAGACAGGTAACCCCCCCCCTTACCAACACACACACACACGCACTTTGCCCCTCCTCTCTCTGTGTGTCGTTTGAATGCGTAAATAGTTGAGGAGCCATTCAGGTGAACGGTCTGTGTGCGTGTGTGTGTGTGTGTGTGTGAGTGTGTGTGTGTGTGTGTGTGTGTGTGTGTGTGTGTGTGTGTGTGTGTGTGTGTGTGTGTGTGTGTGTGTGTGTGTGTGTGTGTGTGTGTGTGTGTGTGTGTGTGTGTGTGTGTGTGTGTGTGTGTGTGTGTGTGTGTGTGTGTGTGTATTTGTGTGTGTATGTGTTTTGTGTGTGTGTATGTATGTGTATGTGTGTGTGTGTGTGTGTGTGTGTGTGTGTGTGTGTGTGTGTGTGTGTGTGTGTGTGTGTGTGTGTGTGTGTGTGTGTGTGTGTGTGTGTGTGTGTGTGTGTGTGTGTGTGTGTGTGTGTGTGTGTGTGTGTGTGTGTGTGTGTGTGTGTGTGTGTGTGTGTGTGTGTGTGTGTGTGTGTGTGTGTGTGTGTGTGAGTGAGTGTGTATGCATGTATGTGTTTTGTGTGTGTGTGAGTTTGTTAATGTGTGTGTGTGTGTGTTTGTTTGTTTGTATGTATGTGTGTTTGTGTTTTATTTGTATTTGTGTGTGAGAGAGAGAGAGAGAGAGAGAGAGAGAGAGAGAGAGAGAGAGAGAGAGAGAGAGAGAGAGAGAGAGAGAGAGAGAGAGAGAGACAGACAGAGAGAGAAAGAAAGAAAGAAAGAAAGAAAGAAAGAAAGAGGAGAGGAGAAAAGAGAGAGAGAAAGAGAGAGAGAAAAATGAGAGAACGAGAGGTTAAAAGGAGATGCAGTTTGTTTGATGGGTCTTTGTGCGAAAGCAGACTTTTGTGCGCGATTGCAACCGTGCAAGCTCACCCCATCCCCCCTCAAGCACGGCGCCGAATGCAAGCAGCAACTTCAATGAGGTCCCGGCGCTGGCCATGAATGCGCTTTCAGCTCACTTACAAACTTGAGGAAGATAAGACTTCGTCTCTTTCTCTTTCTTTCCTCTTCGCTGTTGTTCTGGTAGATTTCATTGTTAAGGCTTCGTCAGTTGTTGACGTTGATGTTGTGGTTATTGCATTTATTCATTTATTGATTTTGCCCTTAATTGATTAATTGTCTTTTGTTGTTGTGGTCGTTCGGTTTTTGTTATTGTTATAATTATATGTAGTATTAGACGTATTGTCTTATACTTATTGTTATCGTCATTTGATCTGCAACATCATCTTCATCATCATCATCATCATCATCATCATCAACTTTATCTTCGTCGTCATCGTTATTCAAAGTATCATATCAAAATATCAGCATTATCATTATTTACAACCTTCCATGTTAACATTGTATTGTCCATTATTATCATAATCCTCATTACGACTTGGTTCACCATACGTACATACATGCCAGGGTCTGCATACATACAGAGAGAGAAAGAGAGAGAGACAGAGACAGATAAAAGAGAAAGAAAGGAAGATGGGGTTGGTGTAAAGAGAAAAAGAAGTAAAAAGAAAAGTCTAAAGAAAGTGCTGGGAAATTAGTCAAGTGGAAGTGACTGGCGCGTTCGGCTGGTAATGACAGGAACCGTTTTAGAAGTTCCCAGATTACAATCGGCAAATGGGTGTTTCGAGGCCATGAAGGGACTTCGAAGCGGCCAAGATGAAGTCTGGTGGCGATGTTCAAAGGCTTGGAGTGGAATGACCCTGGAATCAGCCTGAATAGCCCTCGCTTTATACAAGCTCTAGATGGAGAATATAGAATTGTACATGCTTTAACAAACGTAAATCCCACAGACACTCAAATACGTACTAGATAATTGAACAGGACAGAGAATATACAGTCATTGGCCTCACGATGCGGCAGACTAAATAGAAAATTGGTATGGAACGTTTCCTAATCCCTAAGTAACGGTTCGAAATTTCCTCGGGCATTCCTATGTGAATATTCTGGAACGAATATAAAGCAAGAATTTCAAGTTCACTGTGTGTTACGGGGGAAGATGGGCGTGGCCGGGTGTTCACTCGTCCCACCCAAGTATGGTAGTCCGTTGTTTACACACTCAGCCACGAGGCGAAGTGAAACGGCGTCTGGGCGCAGCAACCCCCTTCTCGCTCATGCCTTCCTGACAGACCTCACGAACGAAGGAAGAGGAGAAGAAGGAGAAGGAGAAGGAGAGGAGAAGGAAGCAAAGGAAAGAAGAGGGAACGACAAAGGGAAAGGAAGAAGGAAGGGTAAGGGGAGATAGAGGGAGCGGAAGGAAAGAAACGGAGAAAGGGAAGGGGAGAGAAAGCGGATTACCAAATTGACATTGCATCATGTTCTCCCCTTGAGTGCCACTTGCTCTCCCTCCTCCTTCCCAAGGCTGGAAGTCCTAGTAAGATGGCCGGGCGTAGTAATAACAGTCAGCTGATGAACTTGACCGATACTCGCGGCAGGTAGGCTGAGTGATGGCGGGAGAGGAGGGGGGGGGGGCAGTGGAATTTTCGTCTTGAGTTTTTTTTTTTGTAATTTGTCGATCTCGAAAAGTTCATTTGGAAGCCTTTGTTTTCTTGTGAATTTATGTGACGTTGTTGGATTTTTTCTTATGAACTTGTTTGGGATGTCAATTATCATGTGTGTGGTTTTCTCGAAATTGTTTGGAAGATTAACTCTTGAGTGTTAACTTGTACCTTTGGTGGATGCTTGTAAGTGACGTTTTTATGATGATGGGAAATAGCTTTTGGGCATTTTTCATTGTCTTGGACGCCTTTTTCTAATGAGTTTTGTATTTTTTCAGATTCTACATTGAGTCGGTATTGCAGCTTCAGAGCCCGCAGACGGTAGAACTCTTTTACCAGCAGGCCAAGAATCTAGTCTTTAAGGTAAGTTTTTTTTCTTCTTTTTTTTTTGCCTCTCCTCTCTTACTCTCATCTTTCGGCATCTAAGATCTCCTCCGATGCCGAAAGATACATCTCAGTGTACATATAACATGTGCGAGGATTGCTTGCTCTTGTAAAAG
>BOPN01000433.1:95000-97500 GCA_017312705.2 Penaeus japonicus | reverse complement strand
TTTTTTTTTTTTTTGTGTGTGTGTGTGTGTGTGTGTGTGTGTGTGTGTGTGTGTGTGTGTATGTGTGTGGTCTCGTTAAATTGTGGTATGCCTCACACACTATTTTTGATGTCTGGTTGGTAGCGTCATTTTAAATCCATTTGTTTTGTATTTATTTATTTATTGTTATTTGTGGAATGCTTAGCCGGGCTTGGCTATTATATATATAGGGCTTGCTGTGAAATCGACTACTACTTAGAAAATGTGTCAGAAAGATATCCCCCCCGTTCACACTCTCTCTCTCTTTCTCTTTCTCTTTCTTTCTTTCCACATTTTCTCTATACTTTTCTTTGGCAGTGTGGTGATCACCGCAGACCATCGCACATTCGGGGGCATAAGAATCTCCGAGTTTACCAATGGTCTCTTTCTTTTACTTTCCCTCTCTCCTCCCTCCTCGCTTTCCACCTGCACATCCTTCTCCCTCCCTCTCCCCCTCCTCCTCCCCTTCCCCTGCCCCCCTCCAAGTAACATCAGAGTTATGTTGGTATGTGGGTGACCAGGAGCATAAGAGGTGTTAATGACTTCATTAGTCGGTTAGTTGCGAAGGGAGAGATTTTCTTCTTTTTTTACTGGCTTGATGCTAATTTAGAGCGGAGAGACTAACTGTTTCTCTTATTTTTTAAAAATCTTTTCTCACTTATTTCTTATTAGTGTGCTTCGTGTCCATGCTCTACTTTTACCTCTTTTTTTCGCACCACTTTTCTTCGTTTCCTTTTCCTTAGTGCTTTGTTTTCTTTGTATTTCGAGTTTTCCATTTCCTTTTCTTTTTTTCCTCCTCTTCTTCCTCCTTTTCCTCCTCCTCTTCCTCCTTCTCCTTTTCCTTCTCCTCCCCCCCTCCTTCTTCTACTCCTCCTCTTCCTGCTCCTCCTTCTCCTCCTCCTTCTTCTTGTCCTCCTCTTCCTCCTCCTCCCCCTTCTTCTTCCCCTCCTCCCCCTTCTTTTTCCCCTCCTCCCCCTTCTTCTTCCCCTCCTCCGCCTCCTCTTCTTCTTCTTCCTCCTCCTCCTCCTCCTCCTCCTCCTCCTCCTCCTCCTCCTCCTCCTCCTCCTCCTCTTCCTCCTCCTTCTCCTCCTCCTCCTCCTCCTCCTACTCCTACTCATCCTCCTCCTTCATCTTCTACTTCTTCTTTTTCACCTCCTCCTCCTCCCCCTTCTCCTCCTCCTCCTCCTCCTCCTCCTCCTCCTCCTCCTCCTCCCTCCCCCTTCTCCCCCTCCTCCTCCTCCTCCTCCTCCTCCTCCTCCTCCTCCTCCTCCTCCTCCTCCTCCTTTTCCTCCTCCTTCTTTTTCTCCTCCATCTCCTCCTTCTTTTCCTCCTCCTCCTCCTCCTCCTCCTCCTCCTCCTCCTCCTCTTCCTCCTCCTTCTCCTCCTCCTTCTCCTTCATTACCAATTCGTCCGGCGCTTTCTCTTCCTCCTCCCCAGCGTTTCCCCTTTCGCGATCCCTCTCCATCCCTGACTGAGGAGAAAGTTTTACCCTTTGTTTACCGATTAAAGTTCCTTTCGATACAATCTTTTTCCCACGGGGTTTTGGGGGTCGCGGAATGGACGGACGACGGACGTTGGGAGTGATACAGGTAGCGGTATTTTTGTCCCTTCGAGCTAGCGTGGAAAAGGCGTAGACTTAGGGGGAAAGTCAAGAGATGCCCAACAAACAAATGTTTCGCCGAATGAATGGAACGCCAGCTGTCAGCGATATACTACTCCCCTCCCCTCCCCTCCCTACCCCACCCCGAGTCCTGCCCCTGGTTCCTCGATCTCCTTTCCCTATCCCTCATGCCCTGCCCTTTCTCTCCTCTTCTCTGATTGGTATTATATATTTTCAAGGGTCTGCTGTACTGTTTGCTACGCTGTGCTTTTTATTTCATAATCACAAAGTTATTTTGGTGCGCTTTACTCAACCTTTTATTTTTGTATAGTCTTTGACTTAATTACACTCGTATTATCGCTCGTATCTCCTCCCCGTTTTCCTGCTCCTCCCCTTCTTTCGTGCCACTGTTGGTCCCCATGTCCTTCTCTCTATTCACAGTCTGACACCCATAGACAACTTCACCCTATTGTTTGGATCTTGCACAATTCTGTCTCCTTCTCTGCGTTCATTTCACTCCGTTTTCATAGGGCCTCCCCAGTGATGTGATGCCGCCTGTACGTACACTCGAGATACGTATGTTGCGGGTTACGAGGTTTTAGCGGCCGTTTTCATTCTGAATTAATTCTCCCAGGGCAAAATGAGTGAGAAAGGGCGTGTTTATGTTTATTGGAGCCTAGGCCAATACTAACATTTTAGCTGACGAATACCGGGAGGAGCGAACTCGCTAGGAAGAAGTTGTCACAACAACTATTTCGAAAAGCGTCGACAAACTGAAGTCGCGCTGATGACTCTCGGGCGCTGGGAAAGAAAAATAAAACCAACTCGCACTGACTAAACCGCAGAGTTGACCCAATATAAACAACCCACTCGCCGCCCCTC
>BOPN01000433.1:85000-87500 GCA_017312705.2 Penaeus japonicus | reverse complement strand
TAACTCATCTTGTAAGTAGGTGAAGGTGGCTATAATTACACGTAATTAGCAGTTCTGGCAGACCCTGGGGGTTTGGGGAGGGTGTATGACAGGTAGTGTGGTCCCCCCTCAGATGACCCCCTCCTTCCGTGTCATGCCCAGCTGCCGGCCATCACGACCCACTGCCTGCCGGGGCCTGCACTCGCTCGTGCTCCCGCTTGCCCGGAGCTCGTCTCCATCTGCTGTCTTGGTTTTCCTGCTCTCTCTCTCGTCTTTTTATTCCTTTGTGTTAGCTCACTGACTCTAGGGGGAGTTACTTTGTTAAAGATGGTTGCCATTATTGAAACGCTGACGGTGGAAACTCAATGCTGACGTCTTTTTTAATGTGCGTGTTTCGTGATATGCTAATAATGTAGGGGGGCAGTGACCGAATATTTAAGACATTGATTTACGCACCTTTCCTTTCTACAAATATACATACATACATACATATGGTTATATACATATATACCTACATAGATGTATACATATATGCATAAATCACAAAAACAATATTAAACTCACACACCTCGCTCAGACATACTTGTGCATACAAAGAAACACAAAAATAAACCTGAAATCAGGTCTTTAACATGTTATCCACGGCTTGACTGTCCGATCGTAGAGATAAGGCGGTCCCAGGGCGGAGATAAGGACGGCGAACGAGGCTATTATAAGGGCCGCCGCACCGTCCGGCCGTGCACCTTGCGCCGCCTCACGTCCCCTCCGGCGATCCTCAGGCGCGCCGGCGATGCATAGCCCACGTGGACGCCATTGCTGGGGATCGCGGGGCAAGGCGCAGGTGCACAGTGCGGAGGGGAGCAGGGCTGCAGGCTAGGGAGGGAGAACGGACGCGTGTCCAAGCACCAAGGATGGGGGGGAGAGGGGGGGCGGTAGTGCCAAGGTGGTGACACTCGTAGGGCATGCACGACAAACATCCCGCTGGACGGTGTCCCCGCAGCGAGCTGTTTCCGTGCTGCCTCACCGCCGCGGAATGGTAATGGGGGATTCTTCTTGGGAAATCGAGATAAATATCTATTTTATAATCGAGGGATTTGACCGTGGTATTATTTGCTAAGCTTTTGTTTGGGTTTCCATGTAATCGGGAGACGGGGCGAAGGAATTCCGGCCGAGGATAATGGCGGGGGCGATCCGACCCGCGGGATTACCGCGTCATAATAACTTACACGAGAAGCAAGTGCTGCAAGGCACACTCTCTCTCTCTCTCTCTCTCTCTCTCTCTCTCTCTCTCTCTCTCTCTCTCTCTCTCTCTCTCTCTCTCTCTCTCCCTCTCTCTCTCTCTCTCTCTCTCTCTGTCTCTCTCTCTCTCTAGCTCTCTCCCTCCCCCTCCCTCCCTCCTTCCTCCATCTCTCTATCTATCTATCTGTCTATCCATCTATCTGTGTGTGCGTGTATGTGTGTGTGTATAAATATACATACACACGCGTACACGCACACGTATTTCAAAATCCTCCCGCTCGTCGTCCGAATTCCCTTGAGATCACGGCGCGGCGGCCCATTATGAGCTATGGGCTCTGCGTGTCGGCTAATTTTGGGCTCCAATATGTTGGTGTCAGGAGGGCAAGACGGATAACATTTTGTAACAATTATTTTCCTTACCTAAGTCTAGGCTGCAGGTGTGTAATTGGGAATAATTATTGATTCTGAGGAATCCACCTTTAACTCAAATTGATTATTTTCTCATTAAGAGCAATATGCCGACTTTAGACGTAATAAATTTTCTCATGGTAAGAATTACTGCGAGTCTGAGAGGGCAAGGTGTCAGCCGAGAAAAATGGGGGGAAGATGCTGAATAGGAGAGAGGAATATAGTCTGCTGTGAAATATAGGAAGAAAGCACCTGTAAATGGACTTCGCTGTTTATGTTATATCTTTAATATATATTTATATTTGTTATACGGCTGGCGGGGAAGATCAGGAATTATGCAATAACTCATCATCAAAAAAGGGGCCTTTGTCTGATTTTCGTTCTTGAAATATTTTCGTCATACCTCTTGCTCTAATATCACTACCAGTCTTTGGTGTGTATGTTGTGTGTTGTGTGTGTGTGTGTGTGTGTGCACTCGTCACACACCTTGGCTGCAGGTAATTACTCTTTGTGTGCAAGAAACCAGCGCACACGCTCCCTTTACTTTTGTTTTAGTCATTTCCCGGTTCTTTTGGGCTCTTTGTTCTTGTCAAGAAGAATGTTTGCATTGCTTTTCTCTCCATGATCTGGCGAAATAAAGTACCATGCATTTTTATCCGGTCTAGCAAGGGAGAAGGAGGAAGTAGAGGAGGGCATTTAATACAATATTTAGTGATATTTTCTTGTGATGCATCTTGGACTCCGGTACTGTGTAATTTAACGGGTTCTGATTTTTATTTATGGCAGAAACAGAGCGCCCTAACCAGCAAATCCCTCGCTCTCTCTCCGCTCCCTCTCCCCCCACCCCACCTCTCCCCTTTAAAATTCGTAATGG
>BOPN01000433.1:77500-80000 GCA_017312705.2 Penaeus japonicus | reverse complement strand
TTGTTTATCGAGATGGAATCGGAAAATATCGGAGAGATCTTAATTTTCTGTTGTTTTCTTTTCTTTGCAGGTAAGGACGCTTTGTTTCGGCAGTTGACATCTGTTTTTTTTTAAGTAAGTAGCACAAAACACAATATTAGGGAAGGGACTGAATGAAGAGATAAGGTGCAGCGATGAGGAACTGGAAGGCGGTGGTTTTTATGAGGAAGGAGAAGCGGAGAAAGTACAGAGAAATGTTAGTGAAGGAAGTGAAGTAACTGTAGATAGAAAAGAGTGAGGAGATAGAGACTTTGTAGGTAAAGAGGAGGGAAGGAAGGAAGGTTAGATGAATGAATTAGGGAGGAGGTAAGGAGGGTAGATGGAGGGAGGGTGGAAAGAGGAATGATGGAGGAATGGCGGAGGAGGAAAGAGTAATGGGAAGGAAGGAAGAAGGAGGAAAGAGTAGAGAAAGGGAACGAGAAAGAAAGAGAAAGAAAGAGAGGGGGAGGGGGAAGGGGAGGGGATGGAGAGAGGGAAGAGGAGAGGAGAAAGGGAGGGAGAGAGAAATTCTATTAGGAACGAGATGAAGTGCGAGGCATAGGTGAAGATGGGGATGGAGAGCAGTGCGAGGGCGAGATTTGAATGAACGAGACAAAGATGGTCGGCAAGGAAGGCAAATCCGAATCCGTCCTCAATGAACCACCCACTCTCCGCGATAGGACCTTTGTTGACTGTTGTTGTGTTCCCGCCGAGCAGACTCCCCCTTCCTCCCACCCCTTCCCTCCCCCTCTGCCGTGGGTTGTCCCATTGTCTCAGCCTCCCAAGTTCATTGTAAAAGGGCATAGTGCTAAAAAAACACCATTAATAAAACATCGTTTCGCCAAATACATTCCGAGCCTAACAAAAGCGTAACCGGTATGAGTGTGTCAGCGGAGGTGCGACAAAGGCCGGTTCGGGACATATTTACACTCTGGTGCCATCACCAGGGCTATCCATTCCCTTCGCCCCTCGTTCCCATCCTCTCTGTCGAGGGCGCTTTGTCCTGCAGATCTAGATATGGGGAGGGGGGGAGGGAGAAGGGAAAGGGGTTGCAGGGGTGCTTAGCAATTGTCCTAGTGTTTTGCAAGAGGTTTTATAGGAGCGTAAGGGAGGACAGGCCGGGAAGGTTTATTGTTTGGAAGGAGGCCATCTCGCGCCGAGACACAGGGCGAGACCCCTGGGGCGGCGATACGTGGCAAGAGGCGGAGGCCTTGTACCCCTTTTGTGCGTAATGAGGTCCTGATAACGTGCTAATTGCGGGTGCGGCGAGGCTGTGTGTGAGGAAGCCGACGGGGAGGGGGGGGGGGGGCGACGCGCAAGTGTGCCGCGAAGGTCCTCTGTCAATTCGGGATGTTGAAAGTATGGTGAATCCCAGGCGCTATTGGCTAACATATTACTTATTGCTAAGAATAACAATTGGAGACAAGGGACACATAGACTTCCGCAATGACATCCAGCAATTGTGAAGGTTCTATTGAAAAGAAAATTCAAAATTCGAATTCCCAAATTTTGTTTTTGTTAAAACAGAGAGATGATCACGTGCCACGGTCTTATCTCCTAAACTCTCTCTCTCTCTCTCTCTCTCTCTCTCTCTCTCTCTCTCTCTCTCTCTCTCTCTCTCTCTCTCTCTCTCTCTCTCTCTCTCTCTCTCTCCCCCCCTCTCTCCCTCTCCCTCCCTCTCTCTCTCTCTCTCTCTCTCTCTCTCTCTCTCTCTCTCTCTCTCTCTCTCTCTCTCTCTCTCTCTCTCTCTCTCTCTCTCTCTCTCTCTCTCTCTCTCTCTCTCTCTCTCTCTCTCTCTCTCTCTCTCTCGCGAGAGATGTCACCCCATGTTGAGAGAGAAACAGCAAGAAGGAGGTTGATGATGATTGATCCCGAGGAGCGGAACAAAGGTAGCGATTATAAAGGATGGAAGTCATGATGAAGCCGGAGGCGGGAGGTCGAAGGAGACGAAGGAGGAGGAAGAAGAAGTGGAAGACACTGTATCCCCGGTAGGCCTCGGGAGATAAGAGAGTGATGAAGGGGGATGAAAGAAGGTCGAAAGGCAGGTAATGATGAGGTGGGAGGACTGGGGGTGGGAGAACCAGCGTGGGAATATCTGAAAGGCAGTGAGAGCATGAAGAAGCCATGAGGCTTGTGGAGGGGGGGGGGGGGGTTGTCTCTCCCAACCGAGGCAAAACACCTGGGATGTTATTACCAGAGCAGCCTCCCCGCCGCGCTGGGCCTGGTGGGGGCCTGCGCTCTTCCTCTCTCTCTCTCTCTCTCTCTCTCTCTCTCTCTCTCTCTCTCTCTCTCTCTCTCTCTCTCTCTCTCTCTCTCTCTCACTCTCACTCAATTTTAGCTGAACAGTATACTGCTTTGATATTTTCGCGTCTCTTCTCACTTTTCCATCTTTATTCTGCTATTCCAATTCATTGCTTTTACGCCAAATAACCTCCTCTGCTCTCTCTCTCTCTCCTCTCATCTCTGCCGCACATATTCACCA
>BOPN01000433.1:62500-70000 GCA_017312705.2 Penaeus japonicus | reverse complement strand
TATGTATGTATCTCTCTCTCTCTCTCTCTCTCTCTCTCTGTGTGTGTGTGTGTGTGTGTGTGTGTGTGTGTGTGTGTGTGTGTGTGTGTGTGTGTGTGTGTGTGTGTGTGTGTGTGTGTGTGTGTGTCTCTGTGTCTCTCTCTCTCTCTCTCTCTCTCTCTCTATATATATATATATATATATATATATATTAATTAATTTATTTATATATATACTGTATACACACACATACATGCGCATACACACACACACATATATACGTATTCACACCATGAAATTACGAAAGAAAAATATTAACGAGCGAAAATGAGGGTAAGCGGAGAGCACCCTTCACCCCACGCACGTCAGAAACAACATTGTGTGTCCCAGCCATTAAGTGGCAACAATAGGATAAGGAGATGAGAATTGGTCGCGGTGGCCCGAGTGGGGGCTGGGGCACCGGGGGAGGGGTCTGGGGTCTTGACCGAGAATAGGAAGGGGGTCTTTGGAGGTTCTGGGGTCGAAGCGTTGGAAGGAGAAGGAAACAGGGGCAAGGGATGGAAGAGGGAAGAGAAAGAGAAAGGCAGAGAATGGGAAATGTGAATAACATGGTAATATTTCCTCAAA
Source organism: Penaeus japonicus (assembly GCA_017312705.2). Classification (NCBI taxonomy): domain Eukaryota; kingdom Metazoa; phylum Arthropoda; class Malacostraca; order Decapoda; family Penaeidae; genus Penaeus; species Penaeus japonicus. The sequence goes on along the minus strand of BOPN01000433.1, from coordinate 69,394 downwards.
TGGCATAATATCATCTAGGATAAGAGCGACAGAACGCAATGCATGGATGATAATGAAATAAGAGAAAATTACAAACCTATTGTGAATGATGAATTATCAGAAAGGTTCGGACAGAAGGGGAAGAAAAGGAGGGAAATGGAAAAGAATAAAATTAAGGAGAAGCAGTAGGGGTTAAGGGAGCGAGGGGCCTCACAGGGACACAGCCTACCCATACCTATAATTACGCAAGCTCGAACATCATTAGCAGGCCTATAATTCTCGGTTGTGGCGAGGACGTTGTCAAAGGGTTGAGGGTCGTTTTTCTCCCGCTAATGACGGGGTGCTGCGCCGAAGATGCTCCGCTAAGGTGTCTGAGTCGCAGCTTTTAGCAGTTTTAAATGTGGGTCACGTCTTGGATTGACGTGTGGCGAGGCCTCAGATGCGGGTTGCAGCCACTTTACGTAGCAATTCCTGTTTCTGGCAATTATTATCTTCATATTACTATTAGTAGTAGTAGTAGTACTACTACTAGCAGTAGTAGTATTGTTGTTATGATCATTGATATTATTATCATCATTGTTATTATTATTATTATCATCATCAGCATCATCATCATCATCATCATCATCATCATCATCATCATCATCATCATTATTAACACCACCACCATTATCATCATCATTATCATATTAATATTCATTATCATTGTTTTCGTTAATTTTATTCTCAGAATAGTAATAATTTGTGCCACTGGCCCACGATCTCACATACCCAAATACTGCAGTAGAAGACTACGATAAGGCAAGTGTTATCAGTTCCGATAAGGAAACATCGTCGTGGGATCCCGCGTTATCAAGTGTTATCAGCATGAGAGACTTTCCTAATCGTTCACAATCATAGGGAAATAAAAGACAACCCTTGCTTGCTCTCTTTTCCGGATAAGGCTACAATTACCAAGACAAATTACCCACAAGTGGTCCGGCTATTATCTCAGTGATGCTGTCCTAAACGAGGGGGGAATCGCCGGCTCTCCGTTGACCTCCTTTCGCTATAATTTGCCCTTTGTTAGAGAGGAAAGAGAGATACGAAAGGAAGGTTCCAATTTGGTCTTCATTTCATATAGCCACTAATAAATTTTGCTCTGTCAATAAAAACAACAACAACAACAATGAAAGAAACAGTTGTGTGCAGTAAGCGAATAGCCAGACACGACTCGCTGAAAAGTTGCTATGTTTGATCGTCTATTTTAGGAGTAACTCAAGTACAGAAGGGCAGATTTGATTACCCAGTTGACAGGAATACTACCAGCAGTCTCGTCTCGCCAGGTTGGAGGGATTGGTATGTGGGAAGTGGGAAGGTTGGGGGGGGGCACGCATCTGAGGCTGCATATTTTGCGCGATGATCACATGATTTTTTCTTTACTTGGTGGGTTTAGGTTTCTCTGGTTTTATATGTTTGATATTAATAATATCATGGCCTTAATCATTATCCTCACTAACACAGACAGGGAATTATACATTTACCATACTTTACCGATTAGTCCAATGTTATGAATAGGGTTTATATGTCGCCATTCATGCGTGTGTTCGTGTCTGTTCGTGCCGCAAAACAAACAGCAGAATCATAGCAACATGCCCCGCCGCTCAGTAACGGCTTTAGGTATCGGGATCACCGGAGCGTGAGCGTGACCAAAACGCACTGTGAATGTTTTTCTCCGTGAGTGGCTGCGTGTGCACTATGAATATTTAAAGTGCTCTCCCCTCCAAGACCGGTAGAGCAGTCTGGCGTGATGGCGATTATGTAAAGGTTACCTGTGTTATTAGGGAGGACTGATACGGCTGCTACTTCCGTCTGCTTGACTGCTGACCGGATGTATATGTGGGGGCGGGGAGGAGGAGTGAGAGAAAGGAAAAGTCGGAGAGTGGGAAGGGAATAGAGAGAGAAGTGGGAGAGGGAGGTGAAAAGAGAGTAGAATAGAGAATATAAAAGTTGAAGAAGAGTTTAAGAGAGAAGTAAAACAGAGGAGTAATTGGTACCGTGAAGAGATTTGAGGCAAGGGTCATCCATGCAAAGAAAAGAAGGAACAGAAGAAATTAGTCTTTATCAATGGTAATAAAATGTCAGGTTCTCTTTGCTGTGCCTTTGCACGGAGACCTCGCGTGCGCCGGGGCCCGGCACTGCCATCGCGCATTCCGAGTCCTCCTAACTCCACTCTTGCTGCCTCGGCCGCGCACAAGCAAACGTGTCGGTGCCGACGGCGAGTGTATTAGGTGCCACGTGGCCGCTTTTAATGCAGAGGGATTGCACGGTGCAACAAACCACAGCGACAGAGGGTGTGATTTACGTTCCGGAGAACTCTAAATAAAGCACGGGTCTTTCGCAAGCTTTGGTTGTCGTCGCAGCGAGCAAGATTCTTTTACAAGCAGAAACCAAGTCATCCGGGAGAACGTGTGCATGCAGGAGGAAGCAGGCTGTAAAATCCTGCAGTTGAACATGGAGGCTGATGACCCGCCTTGTTGCTAGCGGTAAACAAGAAGCAAAAGAAGCTCGAGCGCCATTGTTGCAATGTGCAAAGAAATCTGAAAGAATGCATGTGAGCAGAATGCATGGTTGAAGAGGCGTTTGTTGACGATGCTTCAAGGGACACGTGGGAGATGGGAGGGGGGGGGGGGCGCCCAGGCACACAGCAACGAATGCGCTCCTTCTCCTTCTCGGTTTACGCAAATGGGTAAACAGGAGACTGCAGTAGGAAAGGACATATGTCATATTTATCCAGCCAACCACTCACCCATCCACTCGTCCACCTATCCATTCATCCATCTATCAATCCACCCACCCACCCACCCACCCACCCACCCACCCAACTCCAAAGAAGTACTTCAACGCCCCACCCCTCCCCCCACACACAATACCCCTCCCCCCTGTTTGCTACCTCGAGAGTCAAACACTTCTTGTTCTGCTTGTTTGGACTGGACGCTCGACTCACCTCCCGCCTGTCTTATTTGCATTTCTGTAGTACAGGCAAGCAACCTGGCAGAATGTGTGTGTGTGTGTGTGTGTGTGTGTGTGTGTGTGTGTGTGTGTGTGTGTGTGTGTGTGTGTGTGTGTGTGTGTGTGTGTGTGTGCGCGCATTTTAATGTTTGTGAGTCTGCATTATTTTGTATATTTGTTCTGCTTTATTTTTCCGCACTTATCTGTTTTATATGTCTTAAGAGATGTATTTTTTTATCAGATTGTTTTAAATTGCTCGTAAATAGGTTTAGCGTGGTGGGAAAGGAGTTTAAACTTCACAGAACATAAGCTGTGACATTCAGTCACTAGCGATAATGAAACGAAAGAGTGAGTGGAAAGAGGTGAGGGGAAAAGGAAGCTAAAGATATTGAACAGAATCGAGAATTTTGCACGAAAACCTCGCAGTGAAACGCAGGCGAGGGGCAGTGATGAACGGCGAGGTTTCTGCCCCAGTGCATGCGGGAAGAGGCGGCTGTGACGACGGCGGGCGTCGGGTGACGACAGGCAACCCCACTGTCCAAGCTCATCACCCACTCAACCTCTGCCACTCTCTCACCACTCGGCCGCTCATAGCCTGTCATCACTCGCCCTGCGCCGCCGTGGGGCCTGTGCTGGGCTTCAGGACCAATCGCGAGTATGAGAACGTTTAGGGTTTTTGAGGTTTAGTTCGGGTGTTTGTGTGTCGTGGGTTGCGAAACTTCTTGACGTCGCTGTACGCAAGGGATCCTTCGAGGAAACCATCAAGCCGAGTTTCTAATGCCTCGAATTTTCCTGTTAGCAGAGAAATTGAAAGAAAGGATGACTCTAGAAGCCTTGGAACGTTCCATTTCCGCGAATCATCGCCGAGACACTCTGCTGTGCGTCTGGCAGTATTTATTAACAAGAGACTGCGTTTAAGCAACACCTAACCCCGCTATAACAGACTCAGGGGGTAGAAGGAGACGAAGACGGTTCTTGTTTTATTATTAAAATGGCTTACGGGATTGTGGTATTAGTGTTGTTCATGCGGTTCAACACGTGTGACTTTGAAGTTGCCCCGAGAGGGGGTGCGTGAGGGTAGAGATATTAGAGCAATGTAATAGAGAACGCGGGATGTACCAATGAGGCAGATTAGTGGCCAAGTTAAGGGCAAGGTAGGAGGCTGATGCAGGTGTGAGAGGAGCGGCACTGTCTCTGGACGCAAAGGGACCACCAAGCTTATGCGGCACTTACTTTTTCTTAGTGTGTGTATGGGGGGGGGGCTCTATATATCTACGTGAATTAAAATTACATTTTCATTTGTGTCCTCCCCTGTTCCACGTTGCTATAATATCCAACGCCACAGTGTTATCTTGCTTGAAACACGTGCATCTGCGCTTAAGTTCGTTCGCGTGCAAGCATGTGGAGTGATAAGCCATCATCTTACCATTTCCGGACACAGGCGCCTCCCTCGCGTGTTATCGCCTGCATCAACACAAGGCGATACCACCGCCCGATGATTTACTTTCCCCGTATTATTCATCATTTCCTCCCCTCCCGCCCCTCCTCCCTCTTCCCGATCGTTTACATTTCAACGCCTGGCACGAGGTACGCACGTTCGCGCTTGGTCCCTTCCCACGTCTCTCCTTTCTCTCTCTCTCTCTCTCTCTCTCTCTCCTCTCCTCTCCTCTCCTCTCCTCTCCTCTCCTCTCCTCTCCTCTCCTCTCTCTCTCTCTCTCTCTCTCTCACGTCTCACTCAACGAAAAAAGGCTTAGGAGCCGTACGTGACACACAGATTGACACGCGATGGCCACACATATGGGCCTCGAGGATCTCGAGTACATGGGTGAGACATGAACTAGAACCCTCGATGGCCTGCACCTGGAGGGGTGGGGGTTGAGGTGGCTGGGTTGGGCAGGGGTGAAGAGGTGGTTGGTGGAAGGGAGGGGGGGAGCCGGTCTATTTCGGTCAGGGCCAAGGACGCAGCCACACACACGCACACAAAACTTCTACCGTTTTCTTTGGCTTTAGTTCGTTGCCAGAATATTTCATGCCGTGACTGTGTAGTTTTTGTGCCTCTTTCTTTCCCAGGCTTGGATATTGGTCTGTTCTTTTTTTCTGATTTCCTGATGTTTATATACCACATCAAGATGTACAGTGTTCATTGCCTTAAATCTATATTTTGTTTGAATTTCTTGTACATGCTAACGTTGCCAGATGCAACTATAACATCCGCTGTAATCCTGCAATGGCAGCGAGGTGAATGGTTAGAGCTACGGTTGCATAATGTTAAGGCCTTTCTTCCCCCCCTCTCTCTCTATCTCTCTCTCTCTCTCTCTCTCTCTCTCTCTCTCTCTCTCTCTCTCTCTCTCTATCTCTCTCTCTCTCTCTCTCTCTCTCTCTCTCTCTCTCTCTCTCTCTCCACACGTACATGCGTGCATCCGCGCTTGCTTGCAAACACACACGCGCGCGCGTGGTCTCTCTCTCTCTCTCTCTCACACACACACACACACACACACACACACACACACACACACACACACACACACACACACACACACACACACACACACATCGATATAGATCCAGACTCATGCATGTACAGATGCTATTTACATACACAGCTGTACTCCTCACCAGCACGTCTGAACCATCCTTGCACGGAGTAATGGAATGTTCAGGTGGCACGCGTAATTAGGACGCCTCAGGGAAAAGGAGTATTACACACTCCTTCGAGACAGATGCGCGTTGTTTGTGCGACCTTTAACTCTATGACAAATGATTGTTTGCTTCCCAAGTGTTGAGGGGATGTTTAAGGTGAAGGATAAGAGCCTGGCCCTAAGTTGGATGAGCGTGAAATTAGGGTGTGTGATCAATTGCTAGATAAGTCACGGATAAACCTGACCATGTCTCTGGTATCTGCAACAGACGTTTGCCATCACGTGTACATCTGCTGATGCTGACATGCTCGCCTTTGGTCTCACTTTCGTCATGCGTCGGCGAGTGTTTTGACAGTGACAAGGCCGCGGCTGGAGTATTGTGTTATTTGGCCCTTACTTTAGAATGTCAGTCGTTGAGTGATTTCGTGAAGCAATGCGTGATGTAGGACTCTGTCTTGATACGGCGGTGTATATTTGGAGGATGGCGTTTCATACTGTGACATGTTTCTTGAGGAGGGTGATATATGCTTTTACAATGTGTCATGTATGATCATCCCCAAGGGCATTTCTTTTCTGTGGGGTTTTAAACGGATTACTAAGGTTGCTGCCTTCGTGGAGATGGTCGGATTCTATATCACTTAGGTTTGGTCAAGTGGAAACTGTCAATATGAAATAAGTGAATTCTAACCATATGTTTTTGTATTTTTTATTATCTCGGGTCGGAAAATAATCAGCGTTATTTATCACACGTGAACTGTATATATATCAGCAGAATCTGGTCTAATATAATAGAATGAAACGACTTGTTAGGTAGTCAGTCTTGCTAAAGGTTATCCAATTAGCCATTTATACCTTCATGCGAACACGGAAGTTAGACAGCTTGCTCATTCACTCTGTGAGCAGTGAACCGTAAATTAATTTTCAGCGAATCAAAGAGCAAATAAGCAAACAGAGAGGATTGGATGTCGAGCATGAGGTTTATGACCAAGTCCAGCACAGATTAGCACACAAGGGCGTGCTTGTCCAACGTCGCAAATGACCGCTCATAATGAACTGCCTTGAGCTTCTAGTGGCATGACGTCATAGCACACCCTGGAGGCAGTGCAAGGACTCAGATCATGTGACTCGGGAACGCCCAGTATTAATTGGCTCTTTTAAATCACTGCTGCGGTAAGTGCTGGGTACTACTTACATCATTGCTGCTTTGGTGTTGCGGAAAGGGCTGGCATTTCTGGTTTAAATATATTCGATTTTTAAAAGAATATATCTACGATTATATTTTCAC
>BOPN01000433.1:52500-55000 GCA_017312705.2 Penaeus japonicus | reverse complement strand
TTTGTGATAATTAGTCTAATAATTGTGGTATATATGTCTGGAATAGGGATATCGGGACCGTTGCGCACGCAAACATTGTTGTTGTACAAAATATATATCGAAACCTAGATCTTTGCTTATGGTATCGATGTTTTTGTTTCAAATCTTTCTGCAGTATTGCTTTTTGCCGGTCATCTCCGTGGACTTGCGGTTATTTAATTACAAACACGATTATGTTTATTTTACGGATTACTCTATTTCGCTTTTACTGTGGTGTTTTATGGTTTTAGGAGAGAGTTTGTTCTGATGCAATTTAATTGCAATAGAGAAATTACGGAATGAATTGAAGACCGCAGTGTCCGAGGATTCTGCGGGACGGATAGGACATGACGGGTGACTTAGAATACTAAAGGTCTTTTTTAAATGCCTGAGAACTTTTCCTTTGCCCTCCTATTAATCCACCCCAACTTGCCCCGACCTTCGGAACGCCCTCGTTAACACCCCTTGACCTTCTCCCCAGTCACCACGACCTCGCTCCCACGACCCATGTCTCCGGGTCTTCTTGAACACCAAATCAGCCGTGTCTCAACCGTCGTCACTCTTACTCACTCTGCCATCCTCTGCTGCTACTCGACTCTTCCCCAGCACCCAATTAACGCCTTGAACGTTTCCATGCCCCCCCCCCTTCCCCTCCCCCTGCAGCCGTCATCTTGCCGCCTGTCACCCATTGCAATGCATGCTTAACCCGTCTCTCTCCCTCCCTTCGCCGGACCAAGGGCCCCCCTCACCACGTCCTCCTCTCGCATCATCTGCAACCCGTATGCTCAGTCCCTCTTTCCCTTCCCTCGGTGTCTGTCCCATCCTCCTGATCCTGTGTATATGGCAGCAGTACATCACATGGGACCTGCTCCGGAGGGACAAATTTATTTTCGGATCCTCTGGGACATTACTGGATGACACATTCATCCATCGCAGAGAAGCACCAAGTTTTATTGTGTTTTATTACGCGTTAGGAGGAACGGCGCCACAGTGTCCTCTCCCCTCTCTCTTCTGAGGGGCATTAGGGCGAGGGGAAAGTACCGGTTTGGGGAGAGGATATAAACCCGCGACTTACATAGCTATCGTCTGTGTGTGTGTGTGTGTGTGTGTGTGTGTGTGTGTGTGTGTGTGTGTGTGTGTGTGTGTGTGTGTGTGTGTGTGTGTGTATGTATTATATATGTATGTATGTATGTATGTGTGTGTGTGTGTGTTTGTATTATATATGTATGTATGTATGTATGTGTGTGTGTGTGTGTGTGTGTGTTTGTATTATATATGTATGTATGTATGTATGTGTGTGTGTGTGTGTTTGTTTTCCATTATTCATTTTAAACATGTCGAACTGTCACTTTTGACAATTGCTCCGGAAAACTCTTCTTCCAGACATCTTATCCTTCTTTAACGCCTGATTAATCTTCGCCTGATCTCCGTTTCCCTGAAAGTCCTATTTTGCTAATGGAAATCCGGCTTAATCTCTCCCATTTCACGTTCATGCCTGGCCAGTCTCACTTTCTTCTTCTTCTCTTTTTCCTTGTTCTTCCTCTTTCGCTTTCCCTTTCGCCATCCCCATCCTCCCGCACCACTCCCTCTCCTGCCTCGCCCCGACGCGACCGCAAGCCCTACCCGTGCGAATGCTTCGAAGGCCTCTTGGGCAATGATTCCCACATTACCAATTCGTTGGTAAATACTCCCCTTTGCCCCCTCCCTCCGCGGGGGTAGAGAGCTGCACTGCAAGGGCCAAGGTACTCAATCGAAAAGTGTTTTGTCTTTGTTTGCTTTTGCACGTAAATGAATATTTTTTACCTCGTCTTCACACCTGGCACGAGGAAACCGAACGCTAGTCCAGTAAACTTTATGAAATCTGTTCTGGTTTGGCCCTTCGACGGGCGGAACGGAGAAGCGAGCCATCATCATTTTCGGAGTTGTCGTCCGAAGTCTCTGAGTTATCAGCTGAGGGCGTGGTGTTGATGGGGTGGGATGGGAAGACCGCGGCGGGGTCATTGCGGGATCGTCTGAGGAATCACAAGTAGGAGGTGTGGGGATCTGTGTCGTTATAGGTGCTGCCGTGGTTGGCGTTTCTCAATAGGCCTAGATAGGCTTAAGATGATCTGTCGAGAATTAGTCGTGGTGTTGCGGGTGATGGATGAGCGTTATTTTATGGGGAGTCTATAATTAATGATAACCGTGTTCTCAATAATAACCGTGTTTTTTTCTTTACAGGTAAGAAGTATACGAGGCCTCATCTACTGTATGTAAGTACTGAGAAACACAGAGAGAGAGAGAGAGAGAGAGAGAGAGAGAGAGAGAGAGAGAGAGAGAGAGAGAGAGAGAGAGAGAGAGAGAGAGAGAGAGAGAGAGAGAGAGAAACACACACACACACACACACATACTTACTGACTCTCTCACTCATGATATCAGTCCGTAGCACAATATGGTTTACTAACTGTTTATATCGCAACACAAAAGGACTAGAGAGAGAGAG
>BOPN01000433.1:32500-42500 GCA_017312705.2 Penaeus japonicus | reverse complement strand
GAGAGAGAGAGAGAGAGAGAGAGAGAGAGAGAGAGAGAGAGAGAGAGAGAGAGAGAGAGAGAGAGAGAGAGAGAGAGAGAGAGAGAGAGAGAGGGGGGAGAGGAGGAGGGGGAGGAGGAGGAGGAGGAGGAGGAGGAGGAGGAGGAAGAAGAGGAGGAGGAGGAGGAGGAGGAGGAGGTGGTGATGGTGGTGGAGGAGCGAGACGCGGAGGCGGCGGAGGCGGAAGGGGAGCTGGAGGGAGAGGCGGCGGAGGCGGAGGAGAGGGAGAATATGGGGAGGAGGAGGAGGAGGAGGCCGAGCCGACTGGCCGGACAACTTCTCATGCCACACAATATATCCTTGGCTCGGTCATGGTGTGCGTGTATCTTGGTCTTGCATGCTGTTGCACGCTTCCCATGCAAGAAGACTCGAGGGACTATGTGGTTGGGAGACTGAGGTGGCAAGGGAAATGATTTTTAGATGTATGGAGTGTGATGGCGTGATGCTGGGCACGAGGGAGCGTTGTGGGCAGCCCGAGTGTGTCTCTCACTGGCCGGGCATCCTCGGGGCATGGCCTGCGTCCCCATCCTCTCCGCCGGCCGCGGCCTCGGCTTCATCTTTGCCCGCGCCTCCCCCTCCCCCTCCCCCTCATTGCCCCTCAAACCCGGCCTAATCTTCGTGTCACACCTGATCTCGAGGGCTATGCGAGCCGTTTATTGCCCTCGTGCTTCGAATGCTTGGATGCACGTCAAGGCCTCTGTGCATGTGGACCTACCTGTGTGCTTGTGGGGATCACGGGGCTTCGAAGAGGCTGCGGACACAGCTGTGTATGGGGTCTGGGAGGGGGAGGGGGAGGCCGGCCAGGGCAGAGAGGGAAGGGGAGGAAGGGAGTGACGGAATTGCACACTGTTTTCCGAGAGTTTGAAATTCTTTGTTTCTTTTATAAGAAATATTTAGTGATATTATCCGTCCAAACATGAATAATATCAAGGCTATACTAAGAATGCCGTAAGAAGGGAGGCGGGAGAGTAAGCAACTATTACATATTTGTAATTAAATGTATAGCATTTCTGTGTGAGTCTTGAGGCTCGTAGTGATAGCGCTTTTAACTTTAATGTGTATAATAGTTTAGTTTGTTTATAAGTGTTAGTGAGGAAGATCAGGTCGGGAACAAGTGGTTACTCACTTCGAACCCCCTTTCCTGACCATCAGAAGGAAAGTATACATTGCCTTTCATATTTTTCATTCTTGCTTCCACACATTGCACTGTATAAGAATCGTAAATTATAGATGTTATCAGTAACGAACAAAACACCGAATCTTTGAAGAATCGTAGACGAAAATGCGGAATGTGAAAAAAAATCTGATTTATCGTAGAAAAAGCCAAAAAATGCTAAGTGGCAATGAGTCGGGTCTGCGCGGCGAAGTGAGTGTCCGCCTCAGAATGACTTGGACCAGTGCACGGGGAGGGTGTGTGCGAGTGCTCTGCGACGCACTTCTGTAAAAAACGCCTACGATACTGTGCGTTTTAACTCTCTTTTGTGTGTTTTCCGCCGAGGCTGAGCCATACGTTGCCAGTGTAGTGACTGTGACGCGCGTAGAAGTGTACGTGAAGATTTGGTGGACGGAAAAGAAATGGAACTTTAAGAGTTTTTAAGAGTGTCTGGAGGTGGACTCAGGTGAGTACCGCCTTAGGCCATTTGTGTCGGAGTAGTGTACGGGCGGGCCTTTTGGAGACCTGTGTCACTGACGTGGGGATTATTATGCTCATGTTACTGCTGGTTGGCAATTTGAACTCGTAAGGGACAATCGCGAACATTACACTGCAAAAGTATTGTTTATATCGAATGATTAGCGGAAACTACATTTCCAACAGACAGGAAAGACCTGACATTTGATACAGACTTGAGATAACACAAGGATCAAAAGATGCTGATGATAGGCCTAGTGGTGGGATAGGCTTAGAAAATTCCCCGGGTTCCCTCCGACAGTCCAACCCTGACCCCCTCCGTCCCTTCGGAGTGTGTTCGGGTCCGCCTGTATGTGTCGCCCTGTGTAAACAGAGCTTTGCAGCTTTCGAGTGATTTCGAGGGGGTTCTCCGGATCCGCGGGTACAAGTTAAGGGCGATTAAGGGCAGTAATTTACGGACGGTGTAACAGAGTTAGTAAATATTTGTCCCGGCTCAGGTAGCTTACTTTGGTGTCGCATCTCTGCAAATTCGCGGTCTGTAACTGACCTTTCACATACATACACACACACGCACGCACATACGTACGCACGCACGCGGATGCCAAGGTGAGGAAGCTATAAACCAATTTAGCTGATACTGATCTCCCGCATACCTACCTATGTCACACCACCTAGGGCTATGGTAGAAATCCCCGCCTGTAAAATCGCGGCCATGCTTTTCTTTGGTGATGGCGCTTCCTGTGCTTGTGGGAGATGTGCTTGCTGTGACTGGGACTTGTGTCGCGCTCATTCATTTCACTCCAGTGTGATTACTTGACCGGGATTTGGGAGGCGCGGGGAGTATCCCAGATCTGCTAGAGTGATTTGTGTGTGTTTATCTTCCCCTTGAGGTCGTTTACTTTTAATTAGTCGGTGTTCGTTAGGGCTTTTGTCACTGTTTACCCATCGGTTGCACGTTGCACGTTTTACTGTTTTTTTTATTGCTTCCTAAATTCGTGGTATTGAGATTTGCCTTCTCAAGGACGCATCAAATATCTCAGAAACAAACCTGTCATGTAGTGGCTACATGCTCACGCTCATCTCCCTCTCTCCTCTCTCCTCTCTCCTCTCTCCTCTTCTTCTTCTTCTTCTTCTTCTTCTTCTTCTTCTTCTTCTTCTTCTTCTTCTTCTTCTTCTTCTTCTTCTTCTTCTTCTTCTTCTTCTTCTTCCTCCTCCTCCTCCTCCTCCTCCTCCTCCTCCTCCTCCCCCTCCCCCTCCCCCTCCCCCTCCTTCCCCTCCTCCCCCCCCTCTCTCTCTCTCTCTCTCTCTCCCTCTCCCCCCCTCTCCCTCTCCCTCTCCCTCTCCCTCTCCCTCTCCCTATATTTTTCTTGCTCCCTCGTAAAGTGTCGAGTAGAATCTCCAGTGCTTCGCATTCGAAAATACACCGGCGATGGAAACACGAGTCGTGTTGTTTACGTCCGGAAGCGGAGCGGAATAAGCCTAGGTAAACAGAAGTCTTGGTGGGCGGCCTCGGAGGGAGCGGAATGTTTGGAGAATTGCTTGCCCGTGTTGGCAGGGCCGAGTATTGGCGGAGGTTGTGTGCTGACTCCCGAGGCCGCCCCGTGCCCAATCCCTGAGGTCACTCAGCGCCTGCGAGGGTCTCTGAGTGGGACTCTTGGTAGGTCTCTCTCTCGGCCTTCTCTTTTTTCTCTTTTCTTTAACGCTTCTCTCATTATCGCTTCTCCTTTTCTTATCTCTTATCTTTCTCCTCTTTCTCCTCTGTCTCTCTCTCTCCTCTCTTCTCTCTCTCCTCTCTTCTCTCTCTCCTCTTTCTCCTCTCTTCTCTATTTTCTTTCTCCTCTCTTCTCTCTTACCCTTCTCCTCTCTTCTCTCTTACCCTTCTCCTCTCTTCTCTCTTTCCTTTCTCCTCTCTTCTCTCTTTCCTCCCCCCCCCCTCTCTCTCTCTCTATCTCTATCTCTATCTCTATCTCTATCTCTATCTCTATCTCTATCTCTATCTCTCTCTCTCTCTCTCTCTCTCTCTCTCTCTCTCTCTCTCTCTCTCTCTCTCTCTCTCTCTCACACACACACACACACTCTTTCTTTCTTTCTTTCTCTCATTCTCTCTCTTTCTCTTTTTCCCACCTCCCTCCTTATTATAGTTTCATATATATCTTGCTGATACATAATATGTAGGTAAATGGTCTTGTTCGGTGCTAGGTGGGAGGAGTACGTTGTGGCACATCTGTGAGGCACAAGTGTCGAGTTAGTCATACAGGCACCTGAAGTGGCCTCCCTTACTCTGACCTCTGTTCTTTTGTGATCATTTTAGCTAACCGATGCACAGTGCTTATCACTTTATCTTTCATCACTGACATACACAAATTTTCACTAGAATAAACTGTGCCATATTGCTTGTCTCCAGAAAATATCACGTTGCCATAGTTTCCCCCAGTGCCGCCTCCCTCGTTTTGGCATTTAGCAAGCGAGGTCTCTTGTCTCGGTTGAGGAGTCTCTTGGGGGATATATATTTTGGCACTCTGTATTTGTCAGTATTTGATGATGATTTTGTTCCAGTCATGCAAATTGTGCGTCATGGAACAGTCTCTTGCTTATCCGTAGGTTTTAATGATTGACCGAATGCTTCTGCAACGAAAAATGTAGTCGATACAGTGAATTTCAATTTATTTTTTATGAAATGACAACTGCAACGCCATCAGATTATATATTTGTAATCCGCACTAAGTTTATAATGACGTAAAGATGGCGGCCATCAAGTATAAACGTGCTTAATCTGTGCATTTGCATTTTAGTGTCAATATACTGCCCCCTCCCTCTGCGCGCTCCTCTCAAGCGGACACATCACCGGGTTGTCCGTACCGCTTCCACACGCCGGCAGAACGGTCAGCAAACACGGCCAAAACAAACATTTTTTTAGCGGCGAATAAGAGGTGGAAGGCCGCGATCTCGGTGGACTGGCTGGATTAGCTGTGCAGTGCGATTGTTGTGTGAAGGAAATGGATTTCTAGTGTCCGTACGGAAGTGGTTGTAGTTTGCGCCGATGAGAAGTTGCTAGAAGAAGTTATTATGATATGTCTTTAGAATGTCAAATCGTTCTGGACTGTGTGGCCGAAGGACTTTGCTCTGCATTAGCCATATGTGTAAATGGTGACCTTCATAAAGATCAATTATTTCTTATTTAAGCCTTGTTGTCAGTTTACAAAATATACTTATAAACCGTCTCTATAACAACATTGGGTGTGCCCTTTATGATAAAGCTGGGAATTGATGTGCAACTAGATATCGACAAATCACTTAATCGATGGAGTAACCTTAAACCTGGGAAACACGGTGCATCGCACTTCCTGGCCGAGTGGTCGTTCATTGTAAGCCAAGGAATAAAGAAGACGGTTAATGGGATAAAGATTTCCTCCCAGAATGCTAGCAGCCGTTGAATAAGGCAAGAAGGGAAAGAAGGTGAAGGAGGAGGAGGAGGGGGGAGGGATATCTCCTTTCCCTCTCCGTCCGTCCCCTTTTCCCGCCGCCGGCACCGTCTCGAGATCCAATTGATGGCTGGAAGAAAGAGAGAAAAAACAGTATAAAGGCCTCGCGCCGCGCGATGAATGAGCGCTTCTTCCCCAAGCCAGCCGGAATGGTAACGGTCGATCCCGCGATCACAAATGATATCGAGGCTTTGTGAACTTTTTACGTCTCCACGGAATTTCCTTGGCAGAAAATACCTGTTACCGGACCTAACCGAATGATTGCTCCCCCCCACCCAGTCTCTCTTTGATTGGCTCTTTAAACGCCAGTCACCGCCGCCCATTTTCGGTTGATTGGTTTTCTGGTGCAGTGACGTCTTCCCATTTTACGCTCCATTCTCCCGACTCTCATTTTCCTTGGATTTATTTTTATTCTTGTGTGAGTAGATCAGTCCGGATTCGGGCATCAAGGTTATTCTTACCTCTTTGTTCGCCTTTAGGCCCCGCCGGCTCTGGATGGAGGCGGTTGTGATATCGTGACAGGGAGGGCCTCGTTTCGCAGGATGGGAGGCCATTGCTGATTACTTCGGTAACTTGCGTATTAACAATAGCAGAAGCTGTGGATGGAACGATCGAAATGGACCTTAAAGAGTCAGTTGGAAGGAGGAAACCTCGTTCTTGGTTCTTCTGTACGGTGTTTCTCGGAGCATGATCTGAGCGTGAGTGCCCCTGCAGCGACCCCCTCAGAGCGTGTTCCGGTCCCCTCCCTTGTATCGAAGCCCATACTTTATTTGGTTCTTCCAACCCTTTCCCGAGACCGCAGTGGGTGTCCGGCGCTCTCTTGTCATGGGAACAACACCTCATTTCCTTTATTTAGGTGTTTCTTTCGTCATTTCACAGTCGCAGAACTATTATTTGCCCCTTCATTATGTTGTGAGTTGAACTTCCCTTTTTCTCCATATATATATTTCCACATTTTTTTAGATTTAGATTATTAGATAATTTGTCCCAATATCTGATGTGCCATGGTAGAGGGTCTTTTTTCCTTATTATGCGTTTGTCTCGCTTTAGACTGTGGAGCGTCGTCCTCCTTCAAGCATTATCGCTGTCACCAACGTCTTCGACGGGTTTTTGGTGGGGTGCAAAAACTCCGTGAAGTTTCCTGGAGCATCCCTAGGCAGTTGGTATCCATTGTGCGCCTCCCCTTGGGAGATCAGGTTACCCTGGGGACCCGGGTAGTTGACGGAGCTCTATCTATTAGCAGGAAGCACGTGATATCGAGACACGAGACTACTTCCTTGTATGGGAATGGCAGGGGGTTGCTCCGTGCTTTTTTATATGCGTCCACCGTCTGTGATCTGGTTTGAATCTGCATGCGCGATTCCATCCCCTCTCATTGAGTATTTGTATTCAAAGATGAAGAGAGGTCTCGTAAGAGTGATATGATTTCAGAAGGTATGGATAGCTTTGTAGGAGCTTATCCATAACTAACAACTGATAACACAAAACTTGGTATGCTGTGTGCTAGTTGTGTACGACGTTAGATTCCGGAATATCAAAGGAAATTTATGTAAGATCATAGCTGGAGTAAACGTCAACTCGTATGAGTCATGTATACTACGTTTTGACAGTTTAGATGACGAAGAATAGCTAATCAGAGCCAGACCAGGCCGATGTGCTTATCGAAGGACGATAGCGTGAGACAAAATTTGTTATCTCTAGTACCGAGATATTGGTAGATGTTACTGATGATAATACCGCGTGTAGGATAATGTGGTGGAAGTTGACGTAAGCTCATCCGGGTTCTTGGTTTCTAGTCGGTGATCGACGACACGATAAAGTGAACAAAAACTGTAAACAATGATTTCGGCGAGTAAATATACTTTCCATATGCTTACTAATTTGCTTCTGTAGATTTATCTTCGTGTAAAAAAGTCTCATTTTCGAGGCAGTGCAGCAACGGAATATAATTTCCTTCTTGGCGAGGACTTAAAAGATAACTATAAAGATAGTTTTCATTAAGGTATTTCATACCATTTTACATCAGGGTGTTTGGTGGGAGAAACATCAAGGAGATATCGTTTTCCCTTCTCTCTTTACCTCTCCATCAGTCTTTGCCTATGTCCCCCGGGGCAACAGTGTTTAATTAACGCCCATTCAGTGCTTTTCCCTTTCGTGCGAACCGCCTACCCCTAACCCTCTCTGACCTCGGGCTCTCGCAGTCACTACCGCGCTGGACCTTCTCATCCGAATACAAGGACAGAATCGAATTTTATGTTAACCATGTCCTGGGTAGCAGTAGTAGAGGCAAACGTAGAAGTAGAAGTGCTTCTATCATATAACTGCTCTTCCTGTAACGTCCCGCGAGTCGGAACTACCGTTAAAATCTTACCAATCAGCAATTTGGGGTGAAAGTCGAGTATGTTAATTCATACATGTTAAGGATGCTCAGCTGAAGACGATACACTGAGAGCGGGAAGTGGGGAGGGATAGAGGGGGGGGGGGTGCAGGTGTGCGGGTGTATGTAATGATGGCTGAGTCATACCTGGGGATGTGGTTGGGTTGGATGGGCAGGGAGGGTCGGGTATCTTGTGTATGCCCTGTGTGGATGGAGTTTAATAGCGCGGGGGGGGGGGGGGGGGGGAAGCGGGGGCGGAGGATGAGGGGAGGGGGGAGGCGAGAGGGGTGAAGGGACATAGAGAGAGGAAAGAATATAAAAGGGATCTGATAACTAAAGGAGTAGTGGTTTGGCTGGCGAGTCCGGATTGCGTACCATGAGAGGAGGCTGGGCCGAGTCGTGAGAGGGTCGTACCCTACGATCGCATCACGTCTCCCAGTATTTTCTGGCCAGACCCCCCCCCCCTCTCTCTCTCTATCTCTCTCTCTCTCTCTCTCTCTCTCTCTCTCTCTCTCTCTCTCTCTCTCTCTCTCTCTCTCTCTCTCTCTCTCTCTCTCTCTCTCTCTCTCTCTCATTCTCTCTCTCTCTCTCTTTCTCTTTCTTTCCCTTTCACCTCTCTCTTTATTTATTTCCCTCCTATCTCTCTTTCTCTCCCTCTCCCATCTCTCTATACCCCTTTCCCCTTTTCCACCTCCCCCTCTCTCTGTCCCTCCTCCTCCTTCTCCCTTAACCTCACCCTCGAATCTTATCTCGCTCTCCCTCTCCCTCCCTCCCCCATTGCCTTCTCACCTTTTCTATCAGCCCTTTGAGTCCCCCTTCACCCTCCCTTATACATATATTTTAATAAAAATAAAGTCTAGGCACGGAGTGGCAGGCAGCTTCGCCAGCTAGACGAGTTATACAAGGCACGAAAGGAGGGTAAGTGTATGAGTGTGAATATAAAAGTGCGATTGTGTATGTGTATGTGTATGAGTGTATGTGTGTAAGCGTATAAGCGTGTGTATGTGTATATGTGTGTTTGTGTTTGTGTTTGTGTTTGTGTTTGTGAGTGAGTGAGTGAGTGAGTGAGTGAGTGAGTGAGTGAGTGAGTGAGTGAGTGAGTGAGTGTGTGTGTGTGTGTGTGTGTGTGTGTGTGTGTGTGTGTGTGTGTGTGTGTGTGTGTGTGTGTGTGTGTGTGTGTGTGTGTGTGTGTGTGTGAGAGAGAGAGAGAGAGAGAGAGAGAGAGAGAGAGAGAGGATGGGTGGGGAGGGAGGAAGGATGAAGGATGAAGGGAGGTAGGAGGGAAGCCCGCAAGGTGTACTGGTCTCAGGCACAACACCTGTCGCTGTACTCTCGGCACATTCAGCACTTAGGGGCACATAATGCAGTTATGGCTCTTGATAATAAGTTGAAGGACGAGGGACTTTTTCTTTTTTTTTGTTCTATAGTTGTGATGCTGACCTTATTGTCTGTTCTTCCCTTTTCATCGTCTATACTCTTGTGTTATTTTTACTCGAAACGGAGATGAGGGCGGCCCGTCACTGCTTAGGCGAGCGACAGCGGCAGGTGTGTCCGTGACAGGTGCATGGAAGATGATAGGGGAGAAAGAGGAGAGGAAGGGGAGAGAGGTAGAGAGGTGAGAAGAGAAGAGAAGAGAGAGGGGTGTGTGAAGGGAGACGAGAAAAGAAGAGGAAGATATTTTAGGAAAGAAAAGTATAGGGAGGAAGAGATGCCAGGAGAGAAAGGAGAAATTTAAAGCAAAAATAAAAGGGGAGAGAAGAAGAAAAGATGCGAGGAGAAGAGAAGGACAGGGCCATTTCGAGGAATAACCGGGGTACTGATGTGGCTGTGTTAGGCCGGAGTTGGAGGGTGGGGTTGGGGGGGCATGGGGGGGGGTATGGGAGCTTAAGGGATACCTCGAGATGACTAGCGCTTTGTTTTTTTTCCTTCCTCTCTCTCTACTCTTCGCGTGGAACATGCTAGTGATATTTAGGCCCATTTGCTTGTCGAGATGTGTAGCGGCGATGAAAGAAATCTTAATGTCGGATATAAACCAAAAGATAATTGAGGAGAAAATGTGTATTGGTAGCCTGATATGTATGTATATGTATATATATAGATATAGATATAGATATAGATATAGATATAGATATAGATATGCACATATATATTAAAGATTCTGATAAGTAAGAAGAAAAATAAAAATTCACAAATATAAAGCTCAAACAGGTACAAACTATTAGAATAGAATAATGCTAATACTATATATATATATATATGTATATATGTATATGTATATATGTATATGTATATATATATATATATATATATATATATATATATATATATATATATATATATATATATATATATATATATATATATACATATACAGCATATGTATATATATATATATATATATATATATATATATATATATATATATATATATATATATATATATATATATATATAAATATGTATATGTATATG
>BOPN01000433.1:7500-30000 GCA_017312705.2 Penaeus japonicus | reverse complement strand
GTGTGGGTCACGCACCATGAATGTTTCCTTGCCTTCTTCTTGTACGTCATGCACATTCTTTTATTCCTATTTTAATATTTTGTTTGATATATTAATTCATCCAATTACCTAGGTATGTATTGTAATTGAAGGCGGTGGTGGTCACTGTTTTGGGTTGTCACGCTGTGAATTCGTTAGCAAGTGTTGACAGTCGCACTCTGATTTCTGAAATGTGGAGCAGTGTGGGGAGGGGGTTCTTAGACAGCGCGTCCGGATTCTTCGAGGGGGAACAAAGTTATCCTGATGACAGTTTCAGTGATCCTCGCAGCAAGGATCCATGGCACGGACACGGTCCTGGTGGGCTGGACGTCTTGGGTGTGGGCCTCCAGAACTAGTTTGACTGGGTGCTGCTAGCTAGCCCGTTACCTTGCCTACCCATTGATTCCCGCTCGACCGCCGTTGCTGAGGCTGACCGAAGTAATGCCGCGGCAGCGCATTAACTTCGCTTTTCTTCCGAGACGTGAACTGAGGGATTCAGTGACGGACCATAATCTCTGTAGCGACATGTTCCTTTCAGTGATGTCGAGTGAGGAAAGTTCGTACGGATTGTATTACATCGAGTATCAGGGACGCCGCAGTGATCAAATCGCGTGGTGACTTGTTGAATGAGTGAGGTGACCTGGTGACCCGGGCCGTCGGCACGAGGGCCGTTTGTTTAATGACACGGCGCGACCACTTCCCGTGTTGCAAGTTAGCCCGAGAGTGACACTGACAAGTTATTCCATTAGTGCCGTTTCGTGGGAGGGTCGGGGGTCGCTGAGGGGGGAGGGACCTCTACTCCCCCTCCTACACTCTTAGCTGGTTGGTATTTCTCTGGGAACTAGATTATAGATGATATGATGTGTTGCGAATGTCGGTTGTCAGGAGCTTGTGGTTTAGGCGTTTCCCTCTTTAAGAATCGATTGCTCTTCCCGAAAGGGACACGTCATGCTACCGATCACATAATGATCATGCATATAGAATCTCTCAAGCTATTTGGATTCACGTGGACGTAGGAACGAGTGATTTTTTGCAATATCCCTTCGAGTTTCAGCAGTCGTTAATGACAATTACTTTGATTGAATGTCGTCGTCTGTGCAAATGACGCTGATAGGCGACAATGACAACTTCCCTTTGGAGGCAGGATTCAAATTCGTCTCATTGATTTATGAGAAAATAAGGTTTCATTTACGTAGGTTTCTTTGAGTATGATCCGAGAAATGAGGCCCCTGATGAACGCTGATGATGGTACCATAAAGTTGCTAATTGCAGCCATTATGCGCTCTCTTGCCAGTGCAACGACGTTAGAATAGCGGTTGTTTGGCCAAGTTGGTGAATGATCGTCGGGATTATTGGTTGCCTGAGACTGATTGTAGTGTTTGGAATGACGATTTTTTCAGTCGAGCGTTTCCCCGCTCCCCGGGTCGGCCAGTTGCTCCGACTTTGAGAATCTACGTTCCCTCGAGGGCAGTAAGCAAGTGGACTTTGGTTCTGAAAGCCGAGGAGGCCTCTCAACCCAGGCCCATTGTAGGGGTCGGTTAGGCAGGCCTAGGATATTGCAGCGGGTACTTGCAACAACGTGCAACAACAGCTGCAGGTCCGGGTGAGCGGCCGTTACAGGGAGGGGGACGGGTGTGCACCAATGCAGTCTCCTGGCATAAAAACCCGCTCGCGGAGGCTGGTGATTCTCCTTCAGCTGGCGGGCTCTTTGTTGGAGATAATTTCACGGCGGCCGGGGGAGCAGCCGCAGCAACTAAGCCTCAGACCTACGAGCAACCGCTCTGTTGACGGGGAGGGGGGAGGGAGGGGGGTCAGGGAAATGTTCGCTTAAGGGAGAGAGGGGGGGGGGGGGAGTCGGGGTCTTCATCTAGAAAGGAAGGGTTTGTTGCCCGTAGCCTATGGGTTATGAATTCCATTTGGCGATTATTTTTGATTTTCATTTCCAATTAATATAAACATATATGTATATATATGTATATATATATATATATATATATATATATATATATATATATATATATATATATATATATATATATATATATATATATATATATATATACATACATATATACATACAAAACGAAAGTTCCATATTTAGTCCTTGCTCTATCCAAGAGGTGTACTTTATACAATTTTGTGCCAGTCTGATCCCAGCACTTCAATAGTCCTCTGTCACAATCAGTTACCTAGATTCCCCCGTCCCTCAAAAAAGGCGTTTCCGCCGTGAGAACTGTGTGCTTATTCGATGTTGTTTATCGAAATAGAATAACAGTGCGCACAGATGACGGTGTGTGTGTGTGGGGGGGGGTAATGTCCTTCATTTCATCTGACCAGCAAAAACCCTGACCTTATCCTCATCCTTGTCTTTTTAAGTGTATCCATCTTTGTTCTCACCTCAGCCTTCAACTTCACCGTCAGTCTCCTTTGCTCTTACTTTCGTTCCCGAGGCATTGATTCACGAGTCTTAGCCTAACCGAGGTCTAACCAAGATCTCTCTTGTTTAAGTTAATATACCTTTGTTCGGAAAACGCGCCCGAGTATGTACCTTTGCGAATGCATGTATTTGTTGTGAACGGTGCGCAGTGTGTTGGTGAGTTTGGTTGATGTTGTGTATACTGTTGTGACACGTTGGTAAGTTTTTGCGGATCGGCAACCTCTCACCATAATGGAGTAACAACACATTAACACATGCATTGTGTTGGGCCGGTCCCCTGCGCTGGGGTGTCCCTACCTGGGTTTTTACCTGTGTCGCTCCTCCCGACACAGGTAAAGGCGGTGCACCAGCAAAGGCCCTCCCCATTGTTTGTTACGTTACGGTGGTCGTGCAACGTTGCGATGAGACGGTGTGCATCATGTCCAAAAAACGTGGGTTGCTCTTGGCCCTCCTTTGTTCGCGACAAATTTTCCGCTCGAGTTGACTCACACGTGCACGGTTAGGCTGGCTCGTTTCCCTCCGCCCATCGTCTGGCAGGCCTACACACGGAGGGGCCAACGGAGCGGGAGAGCCGAGCCATGTCCTCCCAGCGCACGGGGCGCTTGGGGGGAAGGCAGCAAGCAAATGCAGCAAGCAGGTGGGGCGTGATCAGGTGCAAGGTGAGGGAGTGCGACAGCAGGTCGGTACCTGATGGAGGCGGGGCTCAACTAAACCGAGGCACCATGATTACGACTTCACGCGTATCTTGATCCAAACACACCGAGCCCGAAGGACCAGTTTCCTTTGCTTCGCCTCTGTTGCACGTGCAACGTCGTATGCAAATGGCAGGGTGGTGGCGGAGTGCAAGTGAGCCAGGCAGCGGGACGTGAAGGTCATGATTGAGCTGATGATGGGACTCTAGCCGACCCAGAGAAGTCCGCCTGCCATATTCGACCTGAGTTCTCGTCTTGCAACAAATCCCAGTAGTACAGGGGCATTAGCTTAGATGTGGGAATTCATTCCACCGTAATGTATATAATGATTTTTTCAGACGCCAGGAAAATGAGGAGGGGGCGGAGGGGCAAGGTGTCCCCTAGGTGATAATAATCCTCTTTTTATAAGACTCACACTTAACCGAATTGAAAGGCGTTAAGCGTCCAGTAGTGACTGATGATACCGGTCTTTGTTCTGGAAAGGGTATAGACCTTTCTTATCTGTAAGCACAAAGTTTCAGACACCAGTCAGTCTTGATATTTGCGCTGACAAAGTCAGGAGACATAACGGGACTTGGCAAAACCATTCCAAAACAAGGCCAGCTTCTTCGTGTACTACATGGTGGCCTGGAGTCAGGTGTCACTATTTCTCTTCTCGTCCGGTCCAGAATAACTGTGTACGGAGAATATGATTTATTTTCTTTTATACTTTTTGCATCTTTAGATTGGCTGTTTAAGGTCTGCTGTACTTTGCGATCGTCTGTTTATCAGTCACGGTGTAAAAAAATTTACATTCCATTCTAGAAGTCAATATTCGCTCGTCGTAACAGAGCAGAATGGAAGAATATGCAGGGAGGAAGAGTTTTCTTTTTCTGTCGTTAGAGAAGCAAGAATGTCGTTACGTTCGCTTGGAAGAGTGTCGCGTGAGAGCGAGAGGGCCGGCGGTTCGGCCTGGGAACCACCGTTGTGTTGACGGCGGCCACGCGGGAGAACGGCCGCGAGAGACGAAGGTGATCAATCATGGCGTAACTGAGGATGTTACACCGCCTCTGTGATCTCAGTGTGGCCAATGTGTAACTGATGGCTGATTGGCGTTTTCCTTTAGTTGATCGTTATGGTGTTACAGAGCATGCCCCTCTCCCCTCCTACCCTCCCCTCTCTTTTCTCGCCTTCGCCTACCTTCCGTCCTCGCTGCTCTTGATCTCTCACCTCTAACAGTAATAACGCGAGGAAAGTGTATTTTAAAATAAGACACATCATTAATTGTGTAGGCTAGCTATAGGTGAAAGTCACACATTTTTTATAAAGTTATGATATGAATTTTACCAATGGTGAATAGTATCATAGTTGTTCATAATTTTTGTTTTATTGCTTAAGCTGATAACATGGCATGTTCAAGAAAATTATAGAACCTGGTCCAGCCAGAAAAACAAAACAAAGAAATAGTTCTTATAATAAGCACGGATTTGTCTATAGCGGTTGTGTTTTTATGGTGTAATGATGGCGCTGTATTGTAAACGAGAGGTCAAAGACTCGGGCACAGTACAGTATTTACGACATTGAACACGACCAGTTGTACGCCGGGTCTGCCTTAAAACCACACATGTCTGCGGGGGGCCACACTACCTTCATTTCCCGTGCCTGCCCCTGCATGACCCCTCCCCCCAACCCTCCGCCTCCCCTGTGGTCACCGCTCCTTCGTGCCTCAATAGTGCAGGTTTATGGCTCGTCCAGTGCTTAACTCCCGGAGGTGCGTTCATTCACGAAGTTTATAGACACAGTAACATACCGATGGGGATAAAGTGAGAAAGGTGCGGGTGCATGTGTGTAGGGAAGGTGGGGGGATGGGGGGTGGGGGGTGGAGGCTCATGCGTCGTCCCCTAAAGTGTTAACCCCCGGCTGTAGACTCGACACTGTAGAGCCTCCCCGCAGATGTGCAGTAAAAGAGCGTCGGATTACGGCGCTTGTGGCCCGGAAGTGCTGTATTGATGAACGCTTAACTGGTCATTTAGCACTCAGTGGCAGAATAGACCAGGGAAGGAAGAGTAAGAGGAGAAAATAAGAGAGGAATAATCAGTTAGATAAAAACAACGATCGAAAGAGGGAATCAGCAGAAAGCGAGGGAAGCTCCTCGAAGGCCTCCGTGAAGATAGATATTCGTCGGGCATTTTTACGGAGAATGAGTAGGTTAATCTAACGGTGGAGGGAAAAAGGGAGGGACAGCACCTCAGCATGGGGTGTCCGAGATAAGACAGTGGAGGGAAGGGAGGGGGAGAGGGGCAGCATGCGGCACATTTGTCCACGTCGGGAGTGTCCGTTATCTCGTTGAAGAGACTGATCCTCTGGTCAACACGTGCCTCCCGGGGGGTAATGAGAGCTGCCACAAACGGCATCCATCTTTGGCTTATCCTGACGCCCCGACGGCGCTCGAGCGAAGGGGAGCGAAACGGACTGGAATGCGAATAGCTCCAACCAACTTTTTAAAATGAATCATTGGGGAAAGACAAAGTTATTTGTGATGACAAACACATTTTATAATTAAGAAAGAGGGTGGGTGTGGCGGGCGCAGTCCACCCATTAGTTCGTGTCGTGGGCGCCCGTTAGGTGCGCCTCATCCGTCAGTAGCCTGCTTCCCTTCGCCTGGCCACCCGCCACGCCCACGGGCACACTCTTTGCCCCACCTTGTCCCAGCTCTCCACCCACTTCGCCCAACACTCCGTTAGTAAACCGTATTTCACATTAATCAACATCTCGTTGACTTCAGTTTCGACTTGTGTTTCAATTGTTTTGTTGCCCTGCTTTTGTTCAGCTCATTCCGTCCACACATTGCCAGTCTTTCCAGTCCATTAAGGATTTTTGTCCTTGACCCAACAGGCCATCAACGCATAAACCTTCCGCCGCACCATTGATTGTGCAAAGAGGCCGGCAAGGACTTTGGAGGATGCTATTTTGATACACAAGACATATACATCTCGTACTGTATATTGGGTATCTAGTCTTACTGCCGGCAGGTTTATTGGAATTGGAAATGAAATAAATGAACGGAGAGGGGGGAGGGATAGCAGTAAATTCACCGGTGGCGGGTCACGTGGATTGGAGGGGGAAGGGGGGGGGGGTCAAGGGGGAAACATCCATTGCTGTCGTAAGAATTAGCCGGAGGAGGAAGTCACATTCGAGACCGCCATACCTCACGTTCATCGGCCATTTTTCTTGATGTGGTTCTCTCGGTTCAACCACCTGGAGAACCAATAGCCAGTTGAGTGCTTTCGTCCTTCTCGCAAGGGAGAAATATTTTTATTTATTTATTTATTTTTTTTTTACTTGTTTGTGCCTGTGCTCACGTGTGCTGACGACCACGCAAGCAGTATTTACGAGCCTCCCAATGATTCGTTTCCGTTACAGTGAAAAATACCTATTCAAATAAGCAGGGCTAATAAGCATGATGGAAAACAGCCGACAGGATTCGTTTGTGATTTAACGCCTTAGTCTGGATATGGATTTGACCTGGGGATTGTTAACGGCGATTGGGGACTGCTTCGGTCGTCCATCTGCTTTTATCTAACAACACCGCTTCAAAGTTTCCTTTACGGAGGTTCGTAACCCCCCTCTTCCCCTCTCCCCCTCCCAAAATGCTTAGTATTTATGGATGTGTGTATATGTTTGGATGCATGCATACATGCTCGCTCTCTCTCTCTCTCTCTCTCTCTCTCTCTCTCTCTCTCTCTCTCTCTCTCTCTCTCTCTCTCCCCCCCCCCTCTCTCTCTCTCTCTCTCTGTCTCTCTCTCTGTCTCTCTCTCTCTCCCTTTCGCGTTGTCTTTTTGATCTCTCTCTCTCTCTCTCTCTCTCTCTCTCTTTACCCCTTTTCTTCTCCTCTTTCTTTCTTCCTCTCTATTCCTTCTTCTGTCTCTTCTTTCTTCTCCTCCTTCTTTCCTGATTCTCCTGCTCTTTTCTCTTCCTTCTCCTCCTTCTTTTCCCCTCTGCTATCTCCTCCTCTCAATTTTTTCCCCTTCCTTCTATCTCTTCCCCTGTTTCCTTCATCTCCTTCCTTCCCTCTTCCCCCTCTTCTCTTCTTCCCCCTCCCTCCCTCCCTCCCTCCCTCCCTCCCTCCCTCCCTCCCTCTCCCCTTTCTCCCTCTCCCCCTCTCTCTCCCTCTCTCTCCTTCTCCCTCTCTCCCTCCCCCCCTCTCCCTCTCCCCCCTCTCCCCTCTCCCCCTCTCTCTCTCCCCCCTCTCCCCTCTCTCTCTCTCTCTCTCTCTCTCTCTCTCTCTCTCTCTCTCTCTCTCTCTCTCTCTCTCTCTCTCTCTCTCTCGTTCTCTCTCTCTCTCTCTCTCTCTCTCTCTCTCTCTCTCTCTCTCTCTCTCTCTCTCTCTCTCTCTCTCTCTCTCTCTCTCCCCCCCTCTCCCCCTCCCTCTCTCTCTCTCTCTCTCTCTCTCTCTCTCTCTCTCTCTCTCTCTCTCTCTCTCTCTCTCTCGTTCTCTCTCTCTCTCTCTCTCTCTCTGTGTATGTGAACATGTGTATGTATGCATATATGTATGTAAGTGCGTGTGATTCCTTTATACGTGAGCGTGCGGGCTTGCACGCATGTGGTTGGGCCTATGTACTAGGTTTTATGATCGAAATGCACCCTCCCACCCTCACCCTCCTTCCCATACACGCACACCCCACTGTGCTTTCTCAACCAATGTGTAGTTTTGACGGCTACATAAATCTTGGTTGATCTGTGACGAATGTTTGATGGACAGGTGACGTGGGAAGGTCAGGGGAACAGGGAGGGGGAAGGGAGGACGGAGGACGGAGGGAGGAAGGGAGGAAGGGAGGAATGAAGGGGGAAAGGAGCAGCCCTCAAGTCCCTGGTGTTTGCAGCGACTAGTGATTTTTTTTCATATTCGGCGGGTGTACATACTTATATATTTATTTTTGTTTATTTCTTTATATATATATATATTTTTTTTTTATAGTAGGGACACAGTTGCTTGAAGTGTAAGTCTGTAGGTTGTCAACAGGTCCGTGGTGGATGGGAAATGCAAGCTGTCATTGCCGCTTCTGACGAACTCGATACCATTCGTCTGATAAAAAGTGTAATTGTATCATATACATTGAAAATGCGGATTCGCGTCCTCCCGAGATTTTCTTTCGCCGGGTTTGTATGTGCGTCGATTGCTCACTGGCACTGGGTAGCTTGTCTTGTTTATAAGTACTAGAATGTTCTCGCTAAGATTTGACTTCGCGAGCGGATTACTAACGCCGTTGGACCTTCGTTTGTTCATTCTCTCGCTCTTGCTCTCTCTCTCTTTCTCCCCCTCTCCCTCCCCCTCCCCCTCTCCACCTCCCTCCCCCTCCCCCTCCCCCTCCCCCTTCTCTCGCCCTCCTCTCTTTCTCCCCACCCTCCCTTCCCCATTGCCGTCCCCTCCATCATTCCTCTCTTTCCTCTCCTCCCTCCCCTTTGTCTTGCTTTCTCGCGCATATATGAATATATTCAAAGATGCTTGTACTTCGCATATCGATATATGAATATTTAAACACTCATTTGTATGCTGTATTATTTGTAAAATGTTTTTACTTCAGTTCGTCTCTTACAGTCGTAGCTAATATAACTTTCTTATTGTCCTCAGGTAAATATGCAGTGGATTTGTCTCGGTTCTCCTGTGACGTGTCGTGAGTACAGTGTCTTACATTATACTTGCTGGAAACTTAGAGTGTGTGTGTTGGCCAATAGGCGCGAGTGGCTCTAATTTACAATGATTCGATGCGAGGGATTTCGTGCGGTCGA
This sequence comes from Penaeus japonicus, assembly GCA_017312705.2. Taxonomy (NCBI): domain Eukaryota; kingdom Metazoa; phylum Arthropoda; class Malacostraca; order Decapoda; family Penaeidae; genus Penaeus; species Penaeus japonicus. The sequence goes on along the minus strand of BOPN01000433.1, from coordinate 21,084 downwards.
GGAGACGGAATGAGGGAGCAGGTAAGGAGTGCGTTCGCGGTTTCGGCAGGTAAGAGCACCGATGGACGGGGCAGGCGAGGTTTATGACGGGAAGGAGGGCCGATAATAGCAAGGTGGCACACTGAAGAAGGAAGAGATAGTGCTAGACAAAGGTGGAGGCTGCGTAGGTGCGGTAGGGGGTGGGGCGAGGGGGGTAGGGGCAGACCGCACACCATGGACAAGGCGTCAACACTTGGCCACCTCAGACAACGGTCGAGGTGACACCCGAGACGGTTCCGCACTTGTCCGCTTAATGGGCGGCACTAAAATTCTCGCCGCCGGAAACGCCTAAAATTTTAGCGAAGAGCCTACGAAAGAAAAGCGCCGAAGATACAAGCGGCTGTAAAGCCCATGCTCGTCAGGTAAAGGGCGAATGCGTGGTGGCGAACCTGCCGTTTTCGCACCTGGTTTTGGTTAGTTTATAATCTGAGACTAAAGCAGGAAAGGGTTACTTGTTACATCCGAAGCTACAGGAAAGGCATACCTCGCTATAAATCGAAACATCTCGTAAAAAGTCCCATACCCAAAATTATTTTATTTAGTGATTTTGAACGGTCTGTGTGGAGCGAGGGTTGTTTGTTTGTATTTATATTTCTCTCTCTCTCTCTCTCTCTCTGTCTCTCTCTATCTATCTATCTATCTATCTATATATATATATATATATATATATATATATATATATATATATATATATATATGTGTGTGTGTGTGTGTGTGTGTGTGTGTGTGTGTGTGTGTGTGTGTGTGTGTGTGTGTGTGTGTGTGTGTGTGTGTGTGTGTGTGTGTGTGTGTTATCGTAGCTTAAATTATTTGGGCAAGAGTCTGGCAGCCCCGAGGCCTACCAGAGGGAGAGTGTAAGGAAAGGAGGGAAGAGAGAGAGGTGCTTAGCAGGGGACTAAAGGGTAGTAATGACAGAGCGCACAATGACGAGCCAGACATTCTTGTGCGGATGGGAAGGAAAGTCCCGAAGCAGCCTCGGGCAAGGCGCATCACCTGTGGAATCTCGTATTCCATCAGCGACTTTACCCCCCCCCCCCCCACACACACACATACACTCACTGCCTGAGGCATTCGACCCAGAGGAGGAGGGGAAGTTGGGGAAGAAGAGAAGGGCGTGCGTGGCATCGGGGCACACGGGGCTAGGCCATGTGGCACTGGGAGAACGAAAAGAAACGGGGGGGGGGGCGGTATCTCGAGCCTTTCCTTGAGCGAGTCGTGATTCGGTCGTTACCGCTCCGGTGAGGAAAGGAACCGCGATGACTGAGAAGAGGGTCGTGTCACGCGGGCGACATTCGCAGTCCCTGCCTCTCAGTTGGAGAGAAATTCGTCTGAGTGGCATCCGTCTGTACTGCTCTGTAATTTAGTAACGTCCTTGTTGCGCATTGTTCATAGCCTCTACGAGATTAAACATATCTTTTCAGGAGAATACTCCTAGAAAAATAATTTATTAATTAACTACGCTATCATTGGTGCACAGTATGCACCGGTGTTCAGCCTGCCATTCCCCTACATAACCAATTACTGTGCAATCGCAAGGCTCCGTTATATTGTGCAAGCGGGTAGACGTGACGTTTGGAGTGGCAATGACGGTCACCTGGCCGTATTGTTACCTCTGCCATACGCGTAGGACGCGCCGCTCGCCCGCCCGTCCGCCCTCCGAATGGTCACGCTGTTGATGCGCGGAAATTTGCGGTCGGCATAGGCGGGAGAGTTCGATGGTTTGCGCAGTTTGGCCTTTGTCAATGCGGCTTTTGCGCTGCCGGGACCACAATGGAAGGGCTGCCGGCCGCCATGGCACGGAATCCTTGCACAACGAGCCCATACAAGCGCGCGCCCTGGTATACGGACTATATGTCAATGCGAAATTAAATTTCGTCATTGAGAACTTTTGCCACTGCGAAATTTAAGATACATGAAATTGTAAAATGCCTTAGATATATTATAATGTGTGAATGAGTATAGAGTATCTGAATGTTTAATTTTGAATATATTTTAAAGACTGACAAAGTATGTACTTGATGAAAATGAAATATATTATACATAGATAAATGGAATATATGCAAAAATGATTTCTTGATCAGCAAGAAAATGTAAAGAGAATGAAGTACCGGTATTATATTATTTAATTTACTACATGGATGTTTCGGTATATGGCCTCTATTGGAGGAGAGTAATGGAAATCCACCACACGACCATCACGCTACTAGGCCCATGCCAACGGTTCCTCCTAGAGATGATATTCATAAACGTTTCACACACCCGACTTGTTGATGTGTTTGTGGTCACGACAGCGGTCAATACGCACCAGATGCTGCTTGTTAAAAAATGCGTTCGGACGGCTATTACTCTCCCGGTCACTGAAGGATTGCCGGGATGGCGGGAACCTCCCCTGAGAGCGACGTTGGGCATACCCGTGCCCCGCGTAGGCCTAGCGTGGGCCATTATCACTCCTCGCGCAGCCCTCAACTAGAGCGACAATTGCTTGCGATGGTCTGGGGGAGGCGCGGCAGGTTGGTCAGGCAGAAGTAAGTTACGATGCTCATAACAATATTTGCGGTATCCACTTGGCCGTCATAACTTCATTGCTCACAGAAGCTGCCAGCCTTCCTGCAGATGGCATGTAGGCGCGGCGGCCGCTAATGGCTGCCCATTACGCCCTTTGGGTAATAGACGACAAATACTTTACAACATTATCTCTGAAGGGAAAGTGAAGTTATGGAGGGGGCTCCGTTTTCCCTTTTGATGTGCTTGCCATTCACCCACACTGCTTTTAAGATCGTGGTGGGAGGTATGCCGTATGTACGGGGTGGGGAGGGAAGAGGTGGCGTGGGGAGGGGAAGGGAGACTTATTGCTGAAGGCGCCGTTAGAGGCGTTTGGCGGAGCGGAAGGGAGGAGGAGAGCTGTAATGGCTGTCGGAATGGGAATTATGGGTGTGATTTTTTAAGGGGTCTTACTTGATTCCTTTTGTCCACATTGTGTGTACACTCCACTTGTAAACGCAGTAGCCGATTTGTGACTGCTTGCTGACCGATTTTTTTTTTTGTGGGCATTCTTCCTACTCTCTATCCCCCCTCCATATTCTGTTCCTTCCTCCTCCTCCTCGAGGGAGAGGAATAGGCAGAAAGCAATAGGAGAGGCAGTAGAATGGGAGGAGTGAATGGCGTCCTGCCAAACAGGAACAGAGCCGGAGGCGATGTACTGGGCCCTCTTTCTCTCTCTCTCATAACCCGGAATTTGCATATAAGAGGATTTTAGGCGTAATGAAGTGTGCAGGGGGTCGATGGCCCTCGGAGGCCTACTCAGTTTTTGCGATCCCTTGCCCTGTGTGGAGCAGCGGGGGGCGGGGGCGGGCGGCCCAGATGATGATCGCCGGGATACAGTTTGGCGCTGCAGGGGGCATGGGCGTGCTGGAGGGATACGACAGCCTTCCGGGAACTATGTTCGACGTTTTCTTGCTTTCCCTTTTAATTTATTTCTTTTGCTTTGTATAAACACCGTCATCTTTCATAATTTTTGCCGTCGTCACCCCCCCCCCCCACCCTACATTTCTGTTTACCCGGTTTCACTCTCCGTCAGCCTAGTTCCTCCTACGTATTTGCAGGCTTTTTCCCCGTTGCCTAAACCCACTCGGATTCCAAAACTGTCGTATCCGCCTTCATCTGTTCTTCCGCCTGTCCATTGTAAGATTTCGTTATCCATTCTTCTCGTGTTCGTTAACTCTTTCGATCTTCAAAAAACTTTTTTTATGGCGAGGGAAAATTCGTGGGTTTAGTGAGGCTTAATTAAGGCAGAGGCGGTTAGTGCGTTGCGGCTGAATTTTGTGGTTCTAAAGTCCTCTTTTTAAATTGTGTCCAATTAAGGATTAGCCACAGGTTATCACGTGACCAATTAAACGTCAAGGGGGTTTTCTGCCGATCATTACGACTGAAGGATAACAGGGGTGGGGGTTAGGGGGGATGGGGGAGGCCGGAGGGCTGGTTATTGCCACAGATGAATCACTGATGAATAATTCAGCAGTTACTGTGGTCGTTACTGGTGCATGAGTGGGTTGGGGAGGGGGGGGTCAGACGAGAACGGAGTCAACATCGAGTATTAAGTTAGGTCGCCCCCCTCCCTCCCTACGCGAAGCGAGGAGCCCCCAACCCTGTACCCTTCGTCATTCTTTGGGGAGGGGGAGGGGGAGGGGGAGGCAACGGCCGCTTTGACAACCTCATTAAAAAGTCATTTGGGTATCAATCAAGACGTCCTTCCTATGTAACGCTGACGTCGGCGCCAGAATATTGGTGAGTTACTACTTACCGATAATCTGGCGAGTGATTGGTAACACGCCAAAACGCGTTTACGCCTCGTAAGGCATGTTTTTTTTATCGTTTTTTATACTTGGATTTATTTTTGCATTTTTCAAGATATTCTTTCGTAAACGACCCCTATTTTGAAGTACTTGGTCTGTGTACGTTTCTTCAACCTCCAAAAGTCACCGAATTCAATGTCATATTCACCTTACTTAGAGGGTTACTTGCAACAACCTCCCTGTTATGAAGGCACAATAGCACAATCATCTCGCCGTAGGCCTGGAAGGGAACAGAGCGGCCGGTAGGGGTTGAGGCTGGCAGACATTGTAGCCTCGTCGACGTCAACGCCGACTGCTTGCCCACTTCTCTCATATGCTAATGTTTCCAAACAATTACCAAAACGGCGATAAAACATTATTTGAATGAGAATGCTCGTTAACCTCGGCTCTGGTCCGGGCTTGACGGGGGTCCTACAGTCACTTACAGGGGACTGAGATTTGCATGACACAGGACACACACCAAATTAAGGGTTATGCCAGCTTGTATCATTTCTTTAAAGGATGGAGTCAAGGGAAATATTGTGCACGACGGGGGAGTGAACTAAAACCCATAGGTGATGGTCGTAAAAGTTGCCACGGTAATAATGTTTATGGGTATATTACGAATAGCACTAATGCCTAATGTTAACAGGGATATGTGCACTAACGGATGGATAACGAATAGGAGAGTGACTTCATAAGCTCTAGAATGGAAAGAAATGCCAGAAAGTCACTTGAGACTTTATAATCATATATAATTGTTAATGAATTATGTTTGAACCTTATTAATGCGATTCGACAACCCAGATAGATTTAAATGATTATTAAGAGATGCCGAGTTCGAAATTCCACTGGCACAAAGGATCCACAAAAAGCCCCGCCTAGCATGAGCATTTTCATACTCCTATTCAGATTCATTTACTCATAAATCATACGAGTCATTATGTTTCTCTTTTTTTTCATTTCTCTTTCTTATAAAGCACCGGCGGCCTTCGTATCGTTGGGGGGAGGGGGAAGAGGGGTGGTAGGGTACACCCAGCCCTGCCATCCCCCTTTCCCCCTTTCCCCCTTCTCTCTTCCTCTTCCTCTCTCCGACCACCTCCGTCTCCTTCTCCCTCTTTCCTCTTCCTCTCCGCTTGTCCCCCGTGTCCCCAGGACATATCCTTTGAATAGGTAATGTAGGAATGACGGATGGTGTGAGGATACTCCCCCTCCTCCTTCCATCCTCCCCTCCCTCCCCTTTTTACTTCCCCCCATCCCGTCCCTCTCCCCTCCCCCTAATGTCGCAGCATTCGGGGCGCATTTTTACGCCCAGCAAAATAATCTGTGAATGGAATAAGGTGATTCAAAGCGTGAGGGCAACCAGGTAGTGCCCACGGGAGGGGAGGGAACGGGAGGGGGAGAACCAGGGGATAAGGACAGCGGGAGGGGAGAAGAGGAAGGGGGCGCGGCGCGGGGTCCTTACCGGCCCAGTGTCAGCAGGGACGCTGACGAATATGTTTATATTGTACACCCAATGACGGTCGATAAAGCTCTGACATTTATAAAAGGGACGAGTAATCATATCGTTGATTTTTATAATATTTTCATACCCGAGAGCGCATCGGAGGGTCCAGCGGAACGTGAGCAGAATATGATATTGTGCCGAAACGATATTAAGCGTGGCGGCAGATGTTTCGTACGGGCGGAGTGTGTGGCTAGGATGTCGAGGAATGTAACACATACTGACGCGGCGACTACAGCGTTAATGTTTTAGGGAACATATACCACGCCGAACACTATATTGGTCAGTAATTACTGGCATGTGATTCGCCAGCGTACCTTCACGGGATAGCGCTGTTGTAATTATCACCTGGCGTTAGGCGGCAGCTGCGGTTAGCGGGCGGTGCGAGGACGTTAAGTTACGAGACGTGTGGTGACGCAGAGCACTAAAACAGCGTCTTTCTGTCCCGCACTCTTTCTCTCTCATTTTGCTAGGCGTAATTCCCATTCGGCCTGCCCACCTGGCCGCCCACCTTCCTGAGCTGCTTAACATAGCAACGCTGCCCACACGTCGTAGGCCGCCCGCACGTCTGCACAACCCGCCTGGAACCACTCGGTACCCGTTCTGCCACGAGTGAAGAAGCGCTTTCTTTAGCTACATGCTCAGTGCACTCGGTCAGACAACATTTTTCTTCCTCATATGGCGACATGAGACGATGAAGGCGCAACTAGGTGAATTGGTATCAGATAGGTTTAAATGTTATAAGGGAGCACACTAGAGGTGTTTGTTGTTAATACTATAATGTTAAAGGGTGACTTAGCTTTACTGATTAACATCTGTCTTGTGATGCAGATCATTGCCCCGCAACCTTTGTTTCGGCGAATGAGATGAGACGAGACTTTGCTTACCAACTTTATCCGAGCTCGTCCACTCACCTTTACCCCCCCCCCCTAACTGAGGCTTTAGTATGTCTTAACCCCTCCCCCCCGGCCCCATCTGGGATACAAATCCTCGGTAATTAATCTTTTCTATTCAGCGGTCAGTTGCTGATGTGAAGTTTTGGTGAATTAATGTAGTAGATGAAGATGATTTGTTGAGGCGGTGAGTTGATGAATTAAGCATTAGGGGACTTCATTCTAAATAAGAACTCTTCATCGGGAAGAAAAGGTGACATGGCCATATGTTTATTTACAGTGGTGATGTCACTTGAAAAATTGGAGTGTCGGTCAAATACATCGAGGAACATTCGTGTCAACGGACTTCGAAAGACTGTTTGCCGTGTAACCAGACTCCGAAAGAGCTCTTATGAAAAAGCTGGCCACGAAGAGTCTCTGTAAGGCTTTCTGTGGTGCTGTTAGTTGGCATCGAAATCTGTACAGCATGGACTTTTAGCCGTACACGGTCATGCATGCAGTAAAGGGTCGCATCGAGACCCTGTCCACAATCACAATCCTTCACCGAGATTTCCTTTAGGATGCTTATCTCACTGCAACACTTTCCCCGTTGATTCCGGTTGGCTCCCTTCTTGTTCACTGACCGCGATTTTTCCCTTCAGATCAAGCATATATATGGCTTGCGTGAGAGAAATGATTGTCGCGAAGGGTTCATACTTACACCTCCACTCACCTTCGAGGAGGTTTAGGGACAGCTGTGTTGAACGCTTCCCGGCCTCCCTTTCCTCTTGTTCCGTCCACTCGCTTTCCCATGTAACTGCTCTCTAGAGGGTTTTGTGTATTTTACCCATTTTCGCTTTTTAGAGGAGGCGAGTGTTGAGTGCTGAGGCGATTATGAGTGCTGAGTGGTTGGATCGCAGCCGATAATAGGCTTCTTTACTCGAGTGGATGAAGGTGATGATTGATGGCCAGCAACTGTCGCCAAGACTTGTTCCGTAAAGAAGGGAACGGGAGGGGGAGGCTGGAAGGAAGGGCGGAAAGGGGAAAGGGGGGCGGTGTGACCACTTTAAACGGCCTCAGATAAACTTTCATTCCCAGTTATGTCAAAGAGGTCGCGGCACGAGCGCAGAGCTGGTGGACGGATGTCGGGCCGAGAGGATTGCGAAGGTGAGGACGGTGACGGGTGTGAGCTCCGGAGGCTCGGCGGGATGAGCGCCCTGACACATTCACGAGCAGGATGTGCTGTAGGGAGCTCCCTGCGATGACGGATTCATTTAATCGTGATAGTGACGCACCTCCCGGTAGGATTATGCATACACACGTGTAGGTGAGTGGCTTGCAGTCTCCGAGGTGCGGGTGAGGCGGGTGGATAGATGGTGGTTGTGGGTGGGCTATGCGGGTGACCACCGGAGACGCCACAACAAGGCGGGGTTCGTGTGTCAAGGCTCAGCCAACGTATAGCTAATCTTATCGTATGCAGGACATGCGATATCACTTTGGGCGGTGGAGAAAACTGCAGTCGATCGGGGAAACTTTCGAGAATTCCGGGCTGAGAAAAAGATTTGGCTGAGTCACGATCATGGACTCGATTATGGTGATGAGTGAGGGAGAAAACGGAGGTCCGTGACTGCGAAGTTTTGCTAGGAAAGAGAAAAGATTTTGTGCGATTTGCCCAGGCATATAGTGGCCGCCTTTCTCTCAATCTCTTAACCCCCCCCCCCCTCTCTCTCTAAGCATGAAGAAAGCGAGTGGGGTCAAGACAGGAATGCCAGCGAGCAGGTTTGTTCACCGGAGAAAATAATTTAATGTCTCGGAGGATTCATTTTTCTGTCGCCGCACAAAAGTTGGTGGGCTTTGAAAGGGGATTGTTATGGCTTGTGTGTGCCCCTCCTCCCCTCCCCCACTAGTGCGGTTATGAAGCTGTATTTACGTAGCCACGAAGGGACAGAGAAGAGGAGGAGGATAAAAGTAAACAAAGACAGACATCTCGTATCTCCCCCCCCCCCCCCACCCCCACCCGATGCTTACACAGGACTAACCGGTTTGATGGGGAGGGGGTGCACCTCGGCCTCCCCACTGAGCTTGTGCCTCACCTTTATCCTTCATATTTTGTAGGTTATATATATGTGTATGTGTATGTATATGCATGTATATGTATATGTATATGTATATGTATATGTATATGTATATGTATGTCTGTGTATATGTACACACACTCACTCACTCACTCACTCACTCACCCACTCACTCACTCACTCACTCACTCACTCACTCACTCACTCACTCACTCACTCACTCACTCACTCACTCACTCACTCACTCTCTCTCTCTCTCTCTCTCTCTCTCTATATATATATATATATATATATATATATATATATATCTCTCTCTTTCCTCTCTTCCTTCTCTCTCTCTCTCTCTCTCTCTCTCTCTCTCTCTCTCTTCTCTCTTCTTTCTCTCTCTCTTCTTTCTCTTTCTCTCTCTCTCTTCCCCTCTCTCTCTTTCTCCCCCCGCTCCCTTCATTCCTCTTATATCTCTTCAGAAATTATAATTATGATGTATGTATCCTTCCTCCTCTCCCCTCCTCCTCTCTCTCTCTGTATATATGTATATATATATATATATATATATATATATATATATATATATATATATATACATATATACATAGAGAGAGAGAGAGAGAGAGAGAGAGAGAGAGAGAGAGAGAGAGAGAGAGAGAGAGAGAGAGAGAGAGAGAGAGAGAGAGAGAGAGAGAGATGCATACATGCATAATTAGAATTTCTGAAGAGATATAAGAGAGACGAGAGAGGGAGCGAGGGAGAGAGGGAGAGGGAGAGGGAAAGAGGGAAAGGGAAAGAGGGAGAGAGAGAAAGAGAGAGAGAGAAAGAGAGAGAAAGAGAGAGAGGGAGAGAGAGAGAGAGAGAGAGAGAGAGAGAGAGAGAGAGAGAGAGAGAGAGAGAGAGAGAGAGAGAGAGAGAAGGGGGGGGGGGGGCGAGATCCACGCAAGAAAGACGGTACATGCGCCCGTTACGAATCTTCGACACGTAGCCATTTTTTATCATTTTTTGTCAATGTAAATACCGGCGAAGAGTAATGTGTGCGCGTGGGTGTGTATTTGTATGTGATCTCACTCCTTGTCCATATTTAGATTTTCATCTATATGTTGCCTCTCCCCTTTTCCCTCCCCCTCTCCCCTCTCCCCTTTTCCCTCTCCCTCTCCCTTCCTACTTCCCCGTCTGTCTTGAAGGGAAACGTCTGAATCATTGGATTGCGTGGAACCAAGAGCCTGGTAGGGTCTACCGTGTCTGGCGATTCTCAACCTTAGCCACTTGTCAACTTCGTGGGATGACAGAAATCGCAAATATTTCGTTTTATATATTTACGATTCCCTGTATCGCTTTCGAAATAACGTTGATGATTAGGGGGGCGGTCGTTTGTTTGTCATCATCATTGCCATACTTCTGATTTGTTATGAATGATATCATCTTCATAATCATCGCAGGTAGTATCACTATTATTATCATTATTATTATTAAAGGAACTTTATTCATGCAGCCTCAGTCCGGGGCGTTGAGCGTCCCATGGCTGGCAGGGGCACGGGGGAGGGGGAGATGATGATGACCGGACATTGTTGGTCAAAGAGTCATCCCGCAGGTGCCCTCGCTACCCGGCCAACCCCAGGAGAGCACCCACCAGCGCTACCACCCGGCTCTCTTGCTACTTCTTCGTGCTAGGTGTAGGTTGCTTCGGTTCCCTTGGTTTCCCAAGGGCGAGACTGGTCGTTTTTTTTTTGAGAGACCCATGTGCAAGGATAGCTGCTGTTATACAGATGTTACCTGAAAGAAGGAAAAAGGAAGAATAAACACACACACACACACTATTATTTATTTTCCCAAGCTTACACCACATAGTTGTCAGGAACCGCTCATACGTGCAGCAATTGCGAAGGTGACGCAACCGATGCTTGGCGTTGGTGGTCTGGCCATGATGCAGCAGCAGCAGAAGCAGTAAGAGCCCCGAGATGGTCACGTTATGGGTGGCCACGGAATGATGTTTCACCCTGATGCTGGCGGGTGAGAGGGGAGGAAAGGGACTGGCCTGCAGAGTGCTTTGCAAGTATCACCTCCAAATATTTTCAAAGTAATTCCGCTAGAAGAGAAAGTAGGATGCAGACCTTTTGTCGCCAGTGATGTGTTGATATCACAGCGATGACGAGGCGATAGAGGGCAGGAATGTTAGGGGGGTGGGAGGGATTTGGGGCAAGATGGTGATAACGACACCTACCACCATCCCTAACTCCCCTGGCGAAAGGTACAGCGCCTGCAGTCTTCATGGTTGCAAGGGGAATGTGGTCAGGCAGAATACAGGGAGATGGTCCGGTAATCATAGGGTTCGGAAAATAGGTCTGAGGGCAGTGGTGTTGGTAGGGTAAGAAGGATGAAAGGGGTAGGAGGGAGGAGAGAGGAGATGATGATGATGTTGATGAAGATGAAGATGATGGAGGAATAATAATAATAATAATAATAATAATAATAATAATAAGAAGAAGAAGCAGAAGAGGAGGAGGAGGAGGAATAGCATGCCTGTCTAGACCGGTCCTTCACGTCACTGGCGGCGACTCTCAGATGCAAAGCAAGGGCGTCGGACGCGAGTGAAGTGAGCGGTGTGTGATGTACGCGACCTTAGTAGTGACTTGTAATCCTTCCCGTCAACTCCTCCCTTTAACCCCCCCTCCCCCTCTCAATCCTGTCGGGGAAAAGGGGGAGTACCTAGGTGTCGTAGCCGTTAGTTTTTTTTGACGAGTAAGGATACCCTGCATGACGGCCATGGGGTAGGAAGAGGGGAGGAGGGTATATCGGTACTAGGGGTGGAGACGTAACTCGCGCTATTTTTATTCGCTTCACTTAAGAGAGAGCGCGAGAGGGTCGCGGAGCAGCCTTTGAGAGGAGGGCGTTCTATTCTCAGGCATCCAGCTCGAGCGGAAAGTCAACAAGCGGGTGATTAGCGGGCGTCTCGTGGCCGATATGGGATACAAAAGTCAGTTCAAGTGCCTCCGGGAATGCTAGCACTGAGACAACAGAGTACTCTGGCTCGCGCAGTCTCCAGAGGTGAGAGGGAGGTAGGGAGGGCGGTAGAGAGGTAAAGGAAGACACACACACACACACACACACACATACATATACATATACATATACATATACATACATACACAGAGAGAGAGAGAGAGAGAGAGAGAGAGAGAGAGAGAGAGAGAGAGAGAGAGAGGGAGAAAAATCGGGGTGGGGGTGGGGGGGAGAAAGAAGTAAAAGAGAGAGTGAAAAATACAGAGATGAAGTGTGTGTGTGTGCTTGACACAGTCCGTGAAATAAGAAAATATGGAAATAATAGAAATCGATGTATTATTTATTTAGTGATTCTGATTGATATCGCCAATGTTATTGTCATTGTTGTCTTCAAATACTAATAATGACAATAATAATAATAATAATAATAATGATGATAACCACTACAATAATGATGGTGATAATAGTATGCTGATAATGACAATGAAAATTATCATGTTTACCATAATGATGATAATGATGATGATAATAAAAATAATGATACTAATGATGCCATAATGATGATAGTAATAATAATGATATTGATAATGATAATAATAATGATAAAAGTAATATTGGTGATAATAAAAAATATTGATAATAATAACATTAATAATCATATTAATGATAATAAGAAATAATAATAATGGTAACAAGAAAAAATAATGATAATAATGATGATAAAAGTAATAATGGTAAGAAAAACAATGATAATAATAACATTAATGATCATATTAATGATAATAAGAAATGATAATGATGGTAACAAGAAAAATAACGATAATAATTCCAATGATAATGGGCAAAGGCAGAAGAAACAAATTCATCATCAGCAGCAGCAGCGAGCCCCGAAGGAAGAGTACTACACAGTCAACATCTCAGCAGGAGAGGAGGAGAGTGAGCTAACATTGACGCTTCAACCTAAATGAAACACTTGAGTTGATTTGTTTCCTCTCTCGAGTTCTACTGACTGACTATCTCTCTCCTATTCTTACATAATGCAGTGCGTATAGATTTCCTTCTTTCCATATGCTCTGTTAATTTCATGCTTTCTGCTTCCTGGTTTCCTTGTGTCTTCATATATATATATACATATTTCATTTCAATTTTTTTTCTCTCTACATTCTAGAATAACATCTGCATAATTCTTCGTCATATCATGCATGTCATTTGCCTCTGAATGGACCTTAGTTTCTCCTGTTACCTCTTTGTTCGGGTCTCTCTTTTTTTTCTCTCTTTCTTTTTTTAGATACGTTTCCACTCCCCTTTCTGTGTAACGTTCTTTTTCGTCTGTCCTCTGTCCTTCGGTCCGCGCTCTCTTTCCCCTCGAGTGAACGTCAGAAAGAACAGAAGAACAGAAAGAGAAGACGCCAGAAAACAGAGACGCCAGAAACACGGCTTCCTTTTCCACCTATCCACTTTAGCCTCTCTCGTGCCTCACTCGGGTCTTGACTCAGTACATCACGCCAGCGTCCGCCCGGCGCTTGGTCTCCCAGCTGTTCCCGTTGATTGCTCGGCCTTATTTCTCCGGAGCACGAAACGATCTCGGATGCCGATTAGCTTTCTTTCTCGCTCTTATACATGCTGGTTCCGTGTGGGTCTACACACACAAATCTATATACAGAGAAAGATAGGAAGATGTAGATATCCCAACGCAAACGCACACACGCGCTATGTGTGTGTGTGTGTGTGTGTGTGTGTGTGTTTGTGTGTGTGTGTGTGTGTGTGTGTGT
>BOPN01000432.1:502500-505006 GCA_017312705.2 Penaeus japonicus | reverse complement strand
TATATATATATATATATATATATATCGTATATCTAGGTATACGAGAGTATGCGTCTAAATGTGCGTCCAGACGTGCGCACGTGAATGTGACTGTATGTCCGAAAGTATGTGTGTATGCAGATGCATGCGTGGGTGTGCTTGCCCATGTTCATGCATGCGTTAACGGCACATAAGCAACATATTTCACTTGTTGCAGGTGCCTCTCGCTTCCCAGCATGTGAGGCAAGGCTATAAAACGCTATTGGTCTTCAAAAAGCAATTGCATATCAAGTGGTCTGGCTACGTCTTACAGCTGCTCTTACTCTGCTGTCATTGCATTTTGCATTCTTGTCATTGTTAGGTCACCATGGTTATTCTGTCGTTATTACAGTTACCATCATTTTTATTATTATCATGATGATCATCATCATAGGTATCATTATTGTTATGATCATTGTCATTATTATTACTGTGATCATTACTGTTATTGTTATTATCATTACTATGATTCTTATTGTTATCATTAGTATTAGTATTGATATTATTGATATCATTATAATCATAACAATTATCATTCTTATTATTATTATTATTATCATTATTATTATTATCATTATCATCATTATCATTATTATCATTGATAGCATAATTATAAGAAGTAGTACAAGCATTAGTATAATTTTAATATTAACATTAGTAACATGATGATACATAAAAGGTATTACCCTTATTATCATTAGTGTTACCATTATTACTATCATATCTTTATAATTTTGATAATTGCATTATTACTATTATTAACCTCATTTTTATTACTGATGTTGATGTTGTTACTGTTATTCCTATTGTTATTATCATCATTGTTATTATCATTATTTTTATTATTATCAAAACTATAATTATTACCATTATCATTATCATCAAAATTATTATTTTTATCATTATCATTATTCATATCATCATCATTATCATCATTAATGTCATCAGTATTGATATCATTATCACTGTTATTCGTTCATTTCATATTCATTATCATAGCTATCATCATCCTCATTATTGCTATCAGTAATAATGACTACGATTATTAAACAGGTTCGGGTAAGTAGCGAAGTACAGTTTGGGGAAACAAATGCAAGCGAGATCCTCTTAACAAGGGATCTAAAAGCATTCCTGACTGGGAAAGCTTAGGTTCCAAAGCTAAACCGGATTCGTGAGGAGCCAAATCACTATAAATGTTAAATGAGCATTGCTTTTCAAAATGAGTCAGAGCATAATAGGGAAGGAGGATTGGACAGGCCGCGTCGGCGCTTTGGGAGAAGCAGGTCTTATGTGGCTTATGAGGGATACAGATTCGAAATGGGTCTGTCCGCGCAATGAGAGGGACAAAGATAGATTTTGAATTAGCGAATGTACCAATCAGTCTAAGATCTTTTTCAAGTACGTAAATTATAAAAATAAAAGTAGAAATGAAATTCTCGCCATCGGAGACAACATTGTTTATATTACAGAAGAGGAAATATGTAACATCTTAAGCGAGAAATTAAAATCAGTTTGTTTAGGACATCCACCTTGAAATGGAGGGGGACCTTACTAAGGTCTGTTAGCACATCGAGAACAACTCAAAAAGTCTTGCTGAAAAGGATTAGACAAGACAAAAGCGGAGGGGCCAGATGAGGTTTCTAACTGGATTTTTAAGGAATGTGCTTAAGACTGAACACCGTTATAGCTGATCCTTAACTCTCTAACCGCCGGAGAACCATACTGGGACGCTCAGACAAACAGCTGTAAAACCAGGAGGAACCATATATAGCTTTGCCTTGTATCTCTAACCCCGTGGATGTTGTCCGTTATTTATCTACTGTATGCTTGCGCCTTTGATATGCCTTTGCAAATAGATTACTCAAAAAAAATACGAATTAATCCTCGTCTTTCAGAAATTATACAAGAATAAATCAGTTCCGGCATAGCGCACCATCCGAGACAAAGCTGCCGACAAGAAGGCAGACGAGCCATTGTCTGTTACCCGACCCGGAATACACGGGGTTTCAGGGATTTTCACATTCACGAAGACACACAACGAGGATTTGTCATAAACCAAGGGAAGCTACAAACAAACATTGCACAAATATGTAAGAGCAATGACTAATAAAAACAAAAACTTGAATTGTACTGCAGTTTTGCCGACTAGCGTGATATTTAAGCTGCTAGAAAAGATATGGAAAAAAAAATGGGCCGAATTACTTGGAAAAGCACACTAGGATATCAAAGAGATCGTTCTCAGAAAAGAGAGGTTAAAGAAAAACTCCTCGCATGGATGAAAGACTTTTGCATGAAATACTTTACTTGGAGGCGACAACCAAACAATGTTTCATGCAAAAGACTCTAGAGAGACACCGGGAACTTGTTTATTCCCTTGTAATACGGAATTCATCACCAATTAAGTGGGCAGTATCGCGGTAAGTAAAAATCGACCCCCTGTACTGATACAAGAAAAGAGATCCGTTATTAAACACAGCGGGTAAAGAAA
>BOPN01000432.1:470000-475000 GCA_017312705.2 Penaeus japonicus | reverse complement strand
CTTTCATCAACGTCACCACAGCCACCAACATCATCACCTTGCACACCATCAACACAAGCACCATCACCACCATAAACGCGCCCCGCCTGCGTCACCATCACCCTCCCGCCTGCGTCACCATCACCCTCCCGCCTCATCACCATCACCCTCCCGCCTCATCACCATCACCCTCCCACCTCATCACCATCACCCTCCCACCTCATCACCATCACCCTCCCGCCTGCGTCACCATCACCCTCCCGCCTCATCACCATCACCCTCCCGCCTCATCACCATCACCCTCCCGCCTGCGTCACCATCACCCTCCCGCCTGCGTCACCATCACCCTCCCGCCTGCGTCACCATCACCCTCCCGCCTCATCACCATCACCCTCCCGCCTGCGTCACCATCACCCTCCCGCCTGCGTCACCATCACCCTCCCGCCTGCGTCACCATCACCCTCCCGCCTCATCACCATCACCCTCCCGCCTGCGTCACCATCACCCTCCCGCCTCACCACCATCACCACCTCCGAGAGCGTGACGTTGAACCTCCGCGGTGATGTAACCTTGAACTTGACTTTGACTCGCATGATCTCGCGTTTTGTTCTTCGTTGTTTGTCTGTGGTCTCCCTTCCTGCATTTTTTTAGCGGGGGGGGAGGGGGAGGGTATGGGTATTTTTTTTTTTTTTTAACTTTGTGTGTGTGTGATTTTGATAGTCTTTCTTTTTTTTTATTTATTTTTTTTTTTGTTAGGTTGTTTTTTTACATATTTATTCTGGTCAGGGGGTTTATTTATTCGGTTATTTTTGTGCTTTCTTTTTATGGTAAGGGGGGGAGGGGGAGGGGGAGGGGGAGATTTACGTCGTTTGTCTGTTGTTTTTCATTGAAGTTATTTATTTGTTTGTTATATTCATGTTATGGATTTTGTTCACAATCATATTTACATTTCTTTGATTATTTTATTTCTCTCTTTTCATGACGTGGATCATCTCGTTTACAATTTTCCTTCAATATCCAATTCTTCGTTTTAACTTTGTCATTCGCTTTAATCTGTTATTGGCCTTCTTTCCTTTTTTTCTCTTCTCCTTTCTTCTTACGCTTTGTCTATATCCTGTTCTCTATATTTTTCCATCGCCCTTTCTCAGTTATTTTATATACAACAAATCTAGTTGAGTTCAGATGTTTTTATCATTTGTTTATGAGAAATTGTAGATTTAGATATATGGATATATTTGTATACACACACACACACACACACACACACACACACACACACACACACACACACACACACACACACACACACACACACACACACCATCACCCTCCCGCCTGCGTCACCATCACCCTCCCGCCTCATCACCATCACCCTCCCGCCTCATCACCATCACCCTCCCGCCTGCGTCACCATCACCACTCCGCCTCATCACCATCACCCTCCCACCTCATCACCATCACCCTCCCACCTCATCACCATCTGTCCCGCCTGCGTCCACCATCACCCTCCCCGCCTCATCCTGCCATCACCCTCCCGCCTGCGTCACCATCACCCTCCCGCCTGCGTCACCATCACCCTCCCGCCTGCGTCACCATCACCACTCCGCCTCATCACCATCACCCTCCCGCCTCATCACCATCACCCTCCCGCCTGCGTCACCATCACCCTCCCGCCTCATCACCATCACCCTCCCGCCTGCGTCACCATCACCCTCCCGCCTGCGTCACCATCACCCTCCCGCCTCATCACCATCACCCTCCCGCCTCATCACCATCACCCTCCCACCTCATCACCATCACCCTCCCTGCAAGTCACCATCACCCTCCCGCCTCATCACCATCACCCTCCCGCCTGCGTCACCATCACCCTCCCGCCTGCGTCACCATCACCCTCCCGCCTCATCACCATCACCCTCCCGCCTGCGTCACCATCACCCTCCCGCCTGCGTCACCATCACCCTCCCGCCTCATCACCATCACCCTCCCGCCTGCGTCACCATCACCCTCCCGCCTCATCACCATCACCCTCCCGCCTCATCACCATCACCCTCCCGCCTGCGTCACCATCACCCTCCCGCCTCATCACCATCACCCTCCCGCCTGCGTCACCATCACCCTCCCGCCTGCGTCACCATCACCCTCCCGCCTGCGTCACCATCACCCTCCCGCCTCATCACCATCACCCTCCCGCCTGCGTCACCATCACCCTCCCGCCTGCGTCACCATCACCCTCCCGCCTCATCACCATCACCCTCCCGCCTGCGTCACCATCACCCTCCCGCACACGTCACCATCACCCTCCCGCCTCATCACCATCACCCTCCCGCCTGCGTCACCATCACCCTCCCGCCTGCGTCACCATCACCCTCCCGCCTGCGTCACCATCACCCTCCCGCCTCCTCCCCCATCACCCTCCCGCCTGCGTCACCATCACCCTCCCGCCTGCGTCACCATCACCCTCCCGCCTCATCACCATCACCCTCCCGCCTGCGTCACCATCACCCTCCCGCCTGCGTCACCATCACCCTCCCGCCTCATCACCATCACCCTCCCGCCTGCGTCACCATCACCCTCCCGCCTCATCACCATCACCCTCCCGCCTGCGTCACCATCACCTTCCTGCCTGCGTCACCATCACCCTCCCGCCTCATCACCATCACCCCTCCGCCTCACCACCATCACCCTCCGCCTGCGTCACCATCCACCCTCCGCCTCACCACCATCACCCTCCCGCCTCATCACCATCACCTCCGCCTGCGTCACCATCACCCTCCCGCCTGCGTCACCATCACCCTCCCGCCTCATCACCATCACCCTCCCGCCTGCGTCACCATCACCACCCCGCCTGCGTCACCATCACCTTCCTGCCTGCGTCACCATCACCCTCCCGCCTCACCACCATCACTCCCCGCCTCACCACCATCACCCTCCCGCCTGCGTCACCATCACCCTCCCGCCTCATCACCATCACCCTCCCGCCTGCGTCACCATCACCCTCCCGCCTGCGTCACCATCACCCTCCCGCCTGCGTCACCATCACCCTCCCGCCTGCGTCACCATCACCCTCCCGCCTGCGTCACCATCACCCTCCCGCCTCATCACCATCACCCTCCCGCCTGCGTCACCATCACCCTCCCGCCTGCGTCACCATCACCTTCCTGCCTGCGTCACCATCACCCTCCCGCCTGCGTCACCATCACCTTCCTGCCTGCGTCACCATCACCCTCCCGCCTCATCACCATCACCCTCCCGCCTGCGTCACCATCACCCTCCCGCCTCATCACCATCACCCTCCCGCCTGCGTCACCATCACCCTCCCGCCTCATCACCATCACCCTCCCGCCTGCGTCACCATCACCCTCCCGCCTGCGTCACCATCACCCTCCCGCCTGCGTCTGCCATCACCCTCCCGCCTGCGTCACCATCCCACCCTCACCTCATCACCATCACCCTCCCGCCTGCGTCACCATCCCCACTCCGCCTGCGTCACCATCACCCTCCCGCCTGCGTCACCATCACCCTCCCGCCTCATCACCATCACCTCCGCCTCCCACCACCATCACCCTCCGCCGTCACCATCACCCTCCCGCCTCATCACCATCACCCTCCCGCCTGCGTCACCATCACCCTCCCGCCTGCGTCACCCATCACCACTCCGCCTGCGTCACCATCACCCTCCCGCCTGCGTCACCATCACCCTCCCGCCGCCGTCACCATCACCCTCCCGCCTGCGTCACCATCACCCTCCCGCCTGCGTCACCATCACCCTCCCGCCTCATCACCATCACCCTCCCGCCTCATCACCATCACCCTCCCGCCTGCGTCACCATCACCCTCCCGCCTGCGTCACCATCACCCTCCCGCCTGCGTCACCATCACCCTCCCGCCTGCGTCACCATCACCCTCCCGCCTGCGTCACCATCACCCTCCCGCCTGCGTCACCATCACCCTCCCGCCTGCGTCACCATCACCCTCCCGCCTGCGTCACCATCACCCTCCCGCCTGCGTCACCATCACCCTCCCGCCTCATCACCATCACCCTCCCGCCTGCGTCACCATCACCCTCCCGCCTGCGTCACCATCACCCTCCCGCCTGCGTCACCATCACCCTCCCGCCTCATCACCATCACCCTCCCGCCTGCGTCACCATCACCCTCCCGCCTGCGTCACCATCACCCTCACACGCCTCATCACCATCACCCCCTCCGCCTGCGTCACCATCACCCTCCCGCCGTCACCATCACCCACTCCCGCCTGCTTCTGCATCACCCTCCCGCGCCTGCATCATCACCCTCCCGCCTCATCACCATCACCCTCCCGCCTGCGTCACCATCACCCTCCCGCCTGCGTCACCATCACCCTCCCGCCTCACCACCATCACCACCTCCGAGAGCCAAGTGCGTGACGTTGAACCTCCGCGGTGATGTAACCTTGAACTTGACTTTGACTCGCATGATCTCGCGTTTTGTTCTTCGTTGTTTGTCTGTGGTCTCCCTTCCTGCATTTTTAGCGGGGAGGGGGAGGGGGAAGAGTATGGGTATTTTTTTTAACTTTGTGTGTGTGTGATTTTGATAGTCTTTCTTTTTTTTTATTTATTTTTTTTTTTTGTTAGGTTGTTTTTTTACATATTTATTCTGGTCAGGGGGTTTATTTATTCGGTTATTTTTGTGCTTTCTTTTTATGGTAAGGGGGGGGAGGGAGGGGGAGGGGGAGTTATTTATTTGTTTGTTATATTCATGTTATGGATTTTGGTCACAATCATATTTACATTTTTTTGATTTTTTTATTTCTCTCTTTTCATGACGTGGATCATCTCGTTTACAATTTTCTTTCAATATCCAATTCTTCGTTTTAACTTTGTCATTCGCTTTAATCTTTTATTGGCCTTCTTGTCTATATCCTGTTCTCTATATTTTTTCATCGCCCATTCTCAGTTATTTTATATACAACAAATCTGGTTGAGTTCAGATGATTATATCATTTGTTTATGAGAAATTGTAGATTTAGATATATGGATATAT
>BOPN01000432.1:455000-457500 GCA_017312705.2 Penaeus japonicus | reverse complement strand
TCTTTTTTCCTTGTATGTTTTTTTTTTTCCTATTTCGAAATAAGAATATCTCTTTCTGGTTTTAGAAATTATAAACACTTTTTTTATCGGAGAAAAAATATACGCAGATAGCTATGAATTTTATTTTATGATGATAAAGATTATGAAGTTGAAGGTACTGATAACATAAAGATTCATCATACCAATAATAATGACGCTAATAATGGGAATATTGATAAGAATGTAAGAGGGATTATGATAATAATGACGATGATGATGATGATGATGATAATAATGATAATGATAATATTAATGAATGATAATGATCATAATGATAATATTATAATGAGGATGATGATAATGATAATGATGATAATGATATTGATAGTGATAATGATGATGATAATGGTAATGTTAATAGCGATTATGATAATAAAGATAACAGTCTTAACAATAATAAGGATGATAATAACATTGATAATAACGATAATAAATATAACCATGGTAATGATGATGATGGTAATTATAATAATAGTACTACTATTACTAATAATAGTGATAATGATGATATGAATATGAATAATGATGATGATAATAAGGATAATGATAATAAGAAGGAGAAGAACAACAATACCAGCAATAATAATAATGAAAATAAGGATGATAATGATAATTATATTGATGGTAATAGTTATGATGATAATGACAATAATTATGATGATATTGATAATGATGTAGGATACTGTTAATAATAATCTTGATAATAATGATAGTAATGATAATAATGATGAGATGATACTTTTAATAATAATCTTGATAACAATGATAACGATGATAATAATGATGA
This sequence comes from Penaeus japonicus, assembly GCA_017312705.2. Classification (NCBI taxonomy): domain Eukaryota; kingdom Metazoa; phylum Arthropoda; class Malacostraca; order Decapoda; family Penaeidae; genus Penaeus; species Penaeus japonicus. The sequence goes on along the minus strand of BOPN01000432.1, from coordinate 456,674 downwards.
TACTGTTAATAATAGTCATGATGATAATGATACTGATATCACGCCTTTACGACAGACGCCAGAGAAAACACAGTCAAATACATTACAGGTTTTGAGCGAAGAGAGACCGATCGGAGGTCAGCGAGCTGTGAAAATACCGTGGCTCTGAGCCCTACATATTTCGACAGGCTCACATACAGTGACAGAAAAGCCACAACATCAACTACACATGAGAGACACATGAAGCCTGGTTTAAAATTCACAGGCACTCAGTATGGTCAGCTGACAGTGTGTTGTTTGCTGTTTTGGTTGCCTCGTTTATAACAGCTGGAAGAAAGCCTTTAACTTGGAAAGGTTAGATGGTATGTTGATGATAGGAAAGAAAGCTATGGGTATTGAAGATTACCTTATTGAGGGAATAGTAGGCATGGAAAGGATTATGTGACAATTGCAAACGAATAGTAATAATGTATATGATAAATATTTGCATCATGAATATATAACTAATAAGAATTATTAAGAACAGATGAAACAACAAACGCCACCATAGTAATACAATTAGCCTACCCTTCAAAATGACCTAATCCCATTTCCCAAGGGAACCAGTAAGATTTTTCGAATTGAACCGCGCCAGAAGAGCACTGGTTCATGAACAACAAGTCCACGTAGCGCTACTAAGATCGAATTCCACAACGATCGAGAGCAAGGTGGCTCGGTCGGGAAAACCTTCTGTGACGTGAGGTGGTGCGAGGAAAGAAAAACTGGAGTCTGGACAGATCAGGTGGACGGAGATAACGGATGTTCAGCTCTGAAATGGTATATTTTAAATGTGTTGCGAAGGGACTGGAGATTGAAAGCAGGAAAATAAGTTCATGTAAGATGCTTTTATTGATTTTTAAATGGTTTAGATATGAATTGACATGATTTTGAGAGGTAAAAAACGCTATAAACCCTGATATTGTAATGCTTTATTCCACAAAATACATTGATTTCGATTAAAATACAAAAGGGACTACAGTCTATATTAGTTAATTAGGAATAATCATATCATAACATGTACCTATATTTGAAATGGCTATAAATAAGGGAACAACAACAGAGAGACCTGAAGGTGTTATATGGAAATCAAACATTGTGACAGGTTCTTTTAACTGCGCAACCAGGAAAGGTATGGAGAGAGTTAGTAATTGAGTTTGTATATAAAAAAATAAATGAATTAAAGAAGGAGTTAACCTTGTTTACTGCTTTCGTCCTCACAGTGACGAGCTAGCTTGAACGTATCCAAATACTTCCTAAAGTGAGGCAGAGAGTCTTTTTATTGTTTACGTTGGAAATACGTAATAGTCCCTGACGAATATTGTGGTTGAGCGGTAACATGGTCCTTCTCTACCTACAAGTGCTCTAGGATGACCCCACAAGTGCGAGTTCTCTTAGCCAAAGCGTCCCTAAAGGCAGGAACTGGATATCAATGTATAGGGAGGATAGACATAGATCAAACAGCAAATCCCGACGATTGATGGCTCTCCCTATATGGATAATATAGGGAGATGCAAAGTTTAACAAATGACTAGAAGAGGTAACAGAAGGAGTCTTGAAAGATGCCTCATTTAATCGTTATTCATTGATCTCATCAGTTGCTTTTCGGTTTACCATTTATTCATTGTAGTATCAAGGAAACCCATGACAGGCAGTCAT
>BOPN01000432.1:447500-450000 GCA_017312705.2 Penaeus japonicus | reverse complement strand
ACAATTGCAAAGTTTCACAAAACTTTTTATTCATTGTATCAAGAAAAAACAATTATTTACAACTACATACACTCCTCACTCCTTGCGCTACTTGGCAAAACAGCCAGACTGGCAGTGGCACCTTACACACCTCCCATATGATCAAAAATGCTTGTGGCATCAATCTGGCTATGGTTCATTATTGTATGATAGGTGAAAAAATTGAGACATTTTTTGATAGTGTCTTATGGTCTCATAAGGTAAAACTGAGAAAACAAGTCTGTTGGCTTTTCCCTCAAACTATTGCACTGCAGGTTTTCAGCTTGAAAAGGGTTTTATTAATAAAAGTTATTAATTTTCTATTTATTAGGTTTAACTTCTATATTTAATTGCTACATGGATATTTGTTATTAGATAATGAAATGAAATTACAGTATTTAATTGCTACATGGATATTTGTTATTAGATAGTGAAATGAAATTGTGAGTGATATCATATATGTCTACACTTTGTGTAATTGTTAAAGGAGCTTAAGAAATCTATGTATTTGTTTCTGTATGTGTGTGTGTGTGTGTGTGTGTGTGTGTGTGTGTGTTTGTATATATGTATATATACATATTCCATACCGTTGTCCGTTGCTCACTATCTCCCAGTTCAAAACGTTGTTGGTCTTTGCTGACATGACTCATCAGTTTTGATATTCATGATCTCGTCTTTTCTGGCGGAGATGCAGCGTGTTTTGTTTACAGCTTTCCAGTAATTTAGTATGTATAACCGTATAAACACATTTCAGTTTTGTTGTTGTGTTTGTTCTTTTTTTTTTTTTTTTTTTTTTTTTTTTTTTTTTTATTGCTATAGGAAAAAATAGTGCAGGGTTCCTTTTCAAAGAGCCAAATCACACAGAGAGAAAGAGATAGATAGACATATAAATAGCTAGGCAAACAAGCCTATTCATTAAAAAAAAAGATAGATAAACAGATAAGTAATCAATCAAACAAATGATATACAATAAGTAACGTAAAAGAGGAATAACGCGGATGTAGGAAATTCGGTTAAAAGGACAACATGAAGGTTAAAAGAATAGGAAAAGGAAAGGGTGGGCGAGGGGGACGGTGGGGGCGTGGTGGGCGGGGTGGGTTTGGCGAGGAAGATGGCGAGGGAGACCAGGTAGGGGGTAGAGGGTAGGGGGAGGGATAGGGTCAGAGGTCACTGTCCCTATGGTGCAAAGGAGAGAACAGAGGCTTATTGGGGACCCTGCTACGTGCTAGGTTTCATAGATTGCTAAAGTTAGCGGTCTGTTTAATCTTCTCATAAGTAGATAGGTAGATATCAGTACATAGATAGATATAGATACGACAGGTATATATATAGTTATATAAGTATATAGATATATATATATATGGGTATAGATATATAGATAGAAATAGATATAGACATAGGTATAGATATCATTATATAGGTATATAGATATGGGTATAGATATAAATATAGAATTACGTTTAGATATAGATATAGAATTAGGTATAAATATAGATATAAAATTAGGTATAGATATAGATACAAATATAGATATAGGTATAGATATATACAGAATAAGAGAGAGAAAGAAAGACAAATCGCAAAAGAGAATGAAAGAGTGATACTTAATCTCGCAAACAGGAAAAAGGAAAGAATATCATACAAAACTTTTTGTACTAATTGTTTTATCTAAATATACCTTCCTTTATCTACTTTAGACGAATATTCTATTGGACAATTTCTGTATGCATATGTGTGTGTGTGTGCGTGTGTTTGTGTTTGTGTGTGTGTGTGTGTGTGTGTGTGTGTGTGTCTGTGAGTGTGTGTGTGTGTGTGTGTCGAAAAGTCGAACAAGTGTCAGTACATGTTTAATATTACCGTCTTCTTCGTGACTCAGTAAGCCTACCTAAAACTTCCTTGTTTCAGCAAAGGAAATTCCCCTAGTCGCCACTTCCTCATCTATGCCTCTGATCTTCTTTTCCTTCCTTGACGAAGCAGAAACCACAGTCGATTACGTGATGCAGAAATTCGGACAAGCCGTGGTTGGTTTCGGTAACTTCAACGCGTCTCAGATAATGATCCGTTGGCTTTGGTTTGTGTCCTTTTATATTTTCCGTTCGAATAGGTAAAGGAATAAAGTAAATGCGCATAAAAAAGGATAATGAATATGATGATAACAGATATAAACAATTGTAGTAGTGGTAGCAGTACTACCAATATTTCTACAATTACTATAAATGTTATCCTATTGATGATTAAAGGTAATGGTTATGGTATTGGGTAAAAAGATAATGATACTTATAATGTTAATAACAATGATGATAATAATAATCATTATTGTTATCATTATCATTATTATTGTTATCATTATTATCACTATTATTGTTATCATTATTATCATTATTATTATAATGATAGTGATAATGATGATGATGATAATAATGATAATAATAATAATAGTGATAATAATAATAATAATAATAATAAGAATAATAACAATAAT
>BOPN01000432.1:435000-437500 GCA_017312705.2 Penaeus japonicus | reverse complement strand
CTAGTAGGAGGAGAGGAAGGGACGGAAGTAGGGAAGAGGAGAGAAAGGGAGAGAAGTAAGGAGAGGAGAGGAAGAGAGAGAAGCAGGGAGAATGAGAGGAAGGGGCAGAATTAGGGAGGAGGAGAGGAAAAGAAGAGAGAGAAGCAGGGAGGAGGAGACGAAGGGACAGAAAATGAGAGAAGGAAACGAAGGGAGAGAAGCAGGGAGGAGGAGACGAAGGGACAGAAGTAAGGAGGGGGAAAGAAAGAGAGAGAAATAGGGAGGAAGAGAGAAGTCATGATAAGAGAGGAATGAAGAGAAGGAAAGAGAAGTCAAAATAGGAGAGGAAGGAAGAGAAGTGCAGATCAAGAGAGTAAGGGAGGGAGTAAGTAGGCAGAGGAAGCTTATCGTGAGGAGGGGGGGGGGGGGCAAGGAGGAGGAGGAGTGAGAGAGAGCAACGACTTCTCAAGTGGTTTCTTAAGCCCGTCATCTTGCAGTCTCCTTGCAGTCACCTCTTCCTCCTCCTCCTCCTCCTCCTTCTCCTCCGCCTCCTATACGTTCATGACCTCTGCCTCGACTCGAGTAAATACTTCCACGAAAGAGATTTCCAGTGTGCGAGGCCGTTATCTTGGCCGGGATGAGACCAAGTGGCTGGGATGAGACCGGGATGAGTCTCAAGTTATTGAATCGCCTCATCGTGGGTGTTGCCTTCCTCTTGGGAGACGGATCTCTGGGTAGAAAGTTTGAATCTTTATCAGGAAAGCTGTTTATGTTATATTCTGGGTGCTGGGTATACGACTATTTAATATATTTGTTATGGTTTGTTTGTTTTGTTTTTGTTTTTTTTAGTTGAGGATTGTGTGTCATGCATGTGTCCATCCGATGTATGAATTTTAATACGTTCGAGGTTATATTTCCTTGGAATATTTGGAGCGAATCTTCCAGGTTAGCATATGCAAGTCAAATCCTACTCATGTCTAGTTTATTTACATTTTCCCGTCGATCCTAATAGATTCCATCAACTCCACGCGTATTCCTGTTTCCAAGACGCTGTAAATTCGGTGCACTTCCTGAGTCACTCAGGCTCTGCGCATGACTAAGGATTCGCTGCACTTTCCGAGCGTCTGTCGCTGTCGCGGTTCTTTGGCCGTTCTTCGCGCCAACGGTTCGCTCGTCTCGTTTGAATCCGGGAATCGAGACCGATTGGAAATTACCTTTCATGACATAACTGGTTCGGGCTCTTTCCGAAACTGCTTCGTCAGGAGTTACGGGACTTGCAAACTCCGGTTATCTGACTGGGATGTTGCGTTTGATATTACGGTGGCAGTTCCATGTAAAAAATAGAGGCGGTTTGTTTGGGCGGCGTCACAAGCAAATGCAAAAGTCATGTAAATAGAGGACTTTCATTTCAGAAAGGTAACGGTTACCGTAACAGCCGTAATGATGACGGCGATGATACTTATTCTGGCCATGATGACAATATTGAAAATTATAACAGCGATATTCGTTATGAATTTCATTATCCTTGTTATCATCATTATTATTATTATTATTATTATTGTTATTATTATTATCATTATTGCTATCATTATTACTGTTATTATTATTATCAGTAGTATTAGTATTAATATCATCATAATAATGAAGATTAAATAAATAATGATAATGATAATACCAGTAATCATGATGATAACAACAACAATAAAAACAATATCAACAATTCCGATAACGCGAACGTCACATGAGAAGAGCGACGAGCCTAAAACTTCCTCAACTTCCTTCCCCATCAAAACAAACACCCGAAATAAACGCGCCCACACACGCCCACGCCCACGGTCTAGCGCGCAGTGACACCCGGCCGCGATCTGCTTCCCGCCTCAATCCGTCATGCTCTCGCCTCCGAAAGTAGCGCACTATTACCGCTATTCCGCTATCTAGAACACCAATATTACCGTAAAAGGCGAGGAACCCCCCCTCCCCCCTCCCCCCTCCCCCGCGGCTTCTTCCTCCCGTCTCGTTATGCGCATATCCGGTGAAGACCCCCCCCCCCCCCCCCGAGTCCACCCACCCACCCTCCTTGTCCGGGATATTTGTTTGTGTTATGACGAGGGTGGAGGGAGGGAGGGGAGGGAGGGAGGGGAGGGGAGGGGAGGGAGGGAGGTAGTGAGGAAGGGAGGTGGGAGGGAGGGACGGAGGTGGGAGGGAGGCATTGGATGGATGGGAGGGAGTGACTGGAGGGAAGGGAGGGAGGGAGTGAGGAGGGGAGGGAGGGAGGGAGGGACGGAGGTGGGAGGGAGGCATTGGATGGATGGGAGGGACTGGAGGGAAGGGAGGGAGGGATTAGAAGGGAGGGAGGGATGAGAAGGGAGGGGAGGGATAGGTTTGAGGGAAGGGGAGTGGGAGGGAGGAAAGGTGAGTGGGAAGGAGGGAGAAGGAGGGAGAGAGGGAAGGATGGAAGGAAAGAGAGGCAGGAGGGAAGGAGAGACGGGGGGAGGGAGGGAGGGAGTGAAAGAAGGGGAAG